>VXBL01003409.1:63560-188424 GCA_013400195.1 Aramus guarauna
TACCCCACCTGAGATATGGTATGCATAGCCCAGTAATCAAGGGGATATGTCTTCAACAGAGAGCGCTTAGCAAGAAACTAAAGAGTAACCGAAGTAATGTTAGAATGATACTTTGCCTCGTAGATGACAATATCACTGCTATGTATATATACAATCCTTTTATTGATTTGTGAATTTAAGGTTCTTCCAAGGAGTGTCACAAATATATGTAACACTTTTGAATGCTTCATTTGCATTTAGAACTCTTACTTAGCTCACAAATGTATACTAGTTAACTTTTTATTAAAAAATATAATCTAAATCCTCTGTTGCTAGCTAAGTCTCTTGCAGTTGTGTATGTGTGGTAACTAAAAGGTATGAGTTGTTACAGCAAAGAATGGCATTAGTTCATGTTTGGAATTTTGTATGCTAACTTTTCAAGTACTAACATGAAATAGATGTGGATTAGGAGTTCTGTGTTATTCTGGGGAGGAGTTGTGGATGGAAACATCAGCAGCTTTTTGATTACCTGCAGAGACAGGCAGCCATAGTCAGCTACAGGGCATGCAGTTACTCCCAGGAAAACCAGTGGTAAAATTCCTATTGATATCAGCAAACATGGATCTAAGCCCTAACTGCATAAACAAAACCACATTTTGGAAATACACCGTCCAAGGCTGATGGTATCATAGAGCCCCTTCATTAATCTTGGCCAGGTACAGTAGTAATTTTTGTGGAAAGTAAACCTTATTCTGATCTACAGGCATGTGAAATGCTGCATTTGCTCATGACAGGTTCCGTTTCCCTGCTTTCCTGTTGACTCCACAGGTGACACTGGATGGCCCCTGTACCTGCCTTTAACAATGTAGTTTCTGTTGTCTCTCGAGGCTGTTGGAAGGCTTGTAAAGTGCCTTCAGAACTTTAGGCAGAAAGTTGTTGTAAGACTGTAACATGCTAATCAAGATTTACATTGTTATTTATGTTCACATCTCTTTGCTGCATTGGAGGACTATTTTACAGTGGGTAATCTTGCTGTCAATTCTGGGAAAATTTCCAAATATGATAATTTCAGGGTTGTTTTTTTTTAAATGGCATCTCATGCATAAACAAGTGCCAGTATGAGATGAGTTCATAGGATTTGGGCAGTCACTTCAGCAAAGGGGATGCTGACCTTGGGGAGAAACAATATTAGTATTACCTAGAATATGCAATGAAGCAGAACTATTGGACAAAGGAAACCAGCTAGTAAACTAGCTCGTTTAGTCTGATAAAAGTTTCTCAGACTTGTAGACTGTATTCCACAAAAATGAAATTAAAAGATCAGCTAGAGAAATAGATACACACCTCTTCTTAGCATAAGCAATACTGTAGACACAGATTCACCAACAGGGCTAAAGGAACCATAGTCACCCTCTGCCTTCCCTGCCCTATGTGACACACGCTCCTCTATCAGATGGTTTGCTCCCACACAGCTGCACAGCCACAGCTCTGCCTCCCTGTGCCTGCTTGGACCACGCTGTACTTTGTGAAACACTGGCGCAGGTTGCCAAGGGAGGCTGCAGATGCCACATCCCTGGAAACATTCAAGGTCAGGTTGGACAACCTGATCTAGTTGATGTTGTCCCTGCTCATTGCAGGGAGCTTGGACTAGATGACATTTAAAGGTCCCTTCCATCTCAAACTGTTGTATGATTCTAGGATACTTTCAAAAGAAGGTGCCGTCTTATTAAATAAATGCTAATGGCTTGAGAAACAAACTGTGAGCTATCATTAATTCTCACCTGAAATTGGCATTACAAAGTATGAGCAGGTTCGGTGACTTGCCAAGTCTACTCTGGAAACGTACGGCAAAAGAAGGCAAAGAAGCCATAGTCTCTACAGCTGTAATGGAGTCAGTGGTCTTAGCATAGTTTGCAACTACTACCACTCACTCTGACTGGAGGCGCACATGCTCTAGACAAAAGACTATGATTTTTATTTCCATTTAAATGCTATCTTTCCTCTCTGCCACAACTGCTGATCCAACCAGCCAATTCATCAGTTGTTGTTTTTATATTGAGTCACCAGGTAGGTAATAGAGCTTACACTTTTGGTGGAAAATCAAATATATGCAATGTCATATTATCCTGTATGTAAGCAGATTGTTGCTTTGTGATTCATGATTAATCTTTTCCTATAAGAACGTGACTGTTCACCCCTTCCTTACATAAAATATACAAGATGGGCAGTAGTGAATATTTAGTATTTTTTTCATAAAGACTGTTAGCCTGTGTAATACTGCTTTGCTGTAGAAATGGCAACTGTGTATATTCTGTACTTGAAAGCAAAACTGCAGTGCTGATGATTTTAACGTAAACTATATAGGAAGAGATTTTTTTTCAGAGGAACTGAAATGCCCCTGTGTAAATAAAACATAGTGTCTCTTCAGAAACAGGCTGTTGGCTCAATGTAATGCTTCTTTCCATGTCTCCATGGAAGGCTCCCTGATTTTGTGCTTAAAAATAAAGCACTGGAAAACTCAAAACAACATGCTTCTGCTCCTGTTTGTCTAAATGTTGAAGATTGGTTTAACTTTGATTTCTCTGACAGCTATCCCATTTCCAGATCTTTTTCAACATCAGGCAGTTCAGTTAAATACACTGATTGACTTAATCTGTGCAAGCAGCATGTTGGAAGTCCAGTTGAAGTTGGGGGTCCGAGATGTGTGTGTCTCTCACATGGGATGTACAGTGTTAATGCCCAAAGAGTAATGAATTACAGAGCAATTTACCTTCCTAGCATTAATTATTGACTGTTGGTATTTGGCAGTGGAAATCCTGACTGCTCGGCAGAAGAAAGCTGAGGAGCTGAAGAGACTGACAGACCTAGCCAGTCAGATGGCTGAAGCACAACTATCTGAACTCAGGGCTGAAATTAAGGTCAGGCATTCACTTCTGCTTGGGTATTTTAACTGTTTGCCAAGAAAGAGCTGTCATGTTAACATGCCCAGGCTGTTTATTCATGCCCTGGGCCAAAGGGTAACTAGCTTTCCTTGGAGATTATTATCTTAAAGCATTATAGCACCTCTGAGCAGTGTACTGACACTATCAGAGAAGTGTAAGCTATCCTCTCCTAAGTGTAGCAGTAGAGAGCTTTGCTGTTTGTGTATCATTTATCAGACTCAGTTAACGAGTAAACCCAATAGCTTCAGGTTTAATGATCAAACACATGCTCTGATGAAATGACCCACTTCCCAAGTGTGGGAGTGATCCATCCATTGCTGGGCTGAGACACATGTAAATTAGTAAGGATGGGAAAATACTTGGTTCTGCATAGAGACCCTGTGTACACGGCAGGATCAAGAGTTTTCTGAGCCTTAAAGTGAACTGAAGGTAAGTATCAATTGGTTTCTGTACCATCCATATAGTCTTTTGCTCAGAATGCAAATCACTGTTAATTTGTCTGTATTTTTGCAGCACTTTGTGAGTGAACGGAAATATGATGAAGAGCTGGGCAGGTCTGCCCGATTTTCCTGTGATACAGAGCAGCTGAAGACCCAGATTCAGCTCTGTGGAGAAAGTAAGTGCTGGTAATTTCTCACACTGAAGTTCTCAGAACATAGTGTTCCACATACCTGTTCAGGAAATGCCAGCAGAAGTAATGGCATATGTACTGCTGGGGGGTGTGTGTGTGTATGTGTGCAGCAAGCCCAAGATGAATGGTGTGTCTTGATGCAGCAGGCTTGCTGAACATGCACAAGTCAACTTCGTGATATGCAGCACGCTGGAGTCACTGTACATGTGCTGCACAGTCCATCCACATGCGCACAGTGTCCTCTTTGTCAGAGATTTCCAGGTATTACTCAGACCAGTTGGAGTTTTCCATCTAAACAGGATTTCCAAGTGGAAATAAAAGTCAGCTCTAGGGAGCACTCAGATTCAGTAATGTATGCATAACTAGTAAATCAGAAGCTTCTCTGTGTGAGCATAATGTTATGAAACCAATTCAGATCTCTCCTGCTAGGAAGTAACTCTCTAGCTTTATAACAGTAGTCACTGGGTTTTTCCAGAGCTAAAGGTAGTCCCAAATGTTCCTGTTTCCAAATCATCTGCCCCTCTGTTTGGAAATTCATGTTCATTTTCTGCTTCAAGTATCGCGTCCCTGTTGCAAAATAGGAGACAGCCTATTTCTCATCTTTGTCATGCTATTCCCCCCCAAAAAAAAAAGTAAATGCTGTAATGCTTTGCCCACAATGTTACTGTGTCCCATGATATCCCATCAGTATCATCACTCAGGAGAAAAACTGTTAACACAATGCTGAACTAGTGCGTCTTGGCGGAAGGAAAACAGTTTTGGGAAGAAAAATAATTAATGTTTTCAAGGAGTTACTAGAAATAGAAAAAAGAAAAAACATCACACAGTCTGCCAATATGATCTTCTGACTGCACAGCAAAAGAACTGACTCCTTTGAAGCATAACCAGATTAATTCATTAGACCATAAGAATTGCTTTTGCAGAACACTTTGAAGATCCATCTAACTCCACGTCCTGTCTCTCACTGAAGCCAACCCAGGATGTTTCAAAGGAAGTCATAAGCTGCCCAGTAACGTATCTAGTTGTTCACAGTCACCTCATAGACCCTCTCTCATACCCTGAAGCTTAAGAGATTGAAAATTCTGTAAAGATTATCCTAATATAACTACAGCTGCTATTGATACAGCCATAGATTATTTTTTTTAAACTCCTTGAACTACTTTCCTAAATTACTTCCAGCTGCAGTTAATTCTGCAAGTTAATTATTTATATTTCATTTCAGTAAAGCATTACTTAAGCATAGTATGCAGACCTGTTGAAGTGAGGTCAGTGAAGTCAAAAGGACAGCTATTAGCAGGAAAGCAGTGCCGTTTTACAACTGGCAGATAGTGCACTTCGCTCTAATCTGCCCTCAGTGACCTTGGATGAGCAACTCATGCTGTTGGCATGTTTTTAATAAGAGATTTTCAGTGCAAAAGATGTTTCTGTTTGGAGCATCTCACAACGAGGCCCATACCCTGCGAGGAGTTGCAAGTACCCCTCAGTCAGAGATTATACCAGGTGTACAGGTAAGAACAGCCACTGTTGAGGGCTTTAACAAAAGCAATAATCAAAACCACAGAGCTTGTGCAAGGAAGCCATTTTCTTGCATGAGAAGAGAGTAGGCAGCATACACTCATAAAGAAGGACAGGAAGAATAAAAAATAATTGGACTGACATATATCCAGAATGCCTGATGGTGGGTTGTGCCCCTTCCTTGTACATATTTTTTGTTAAAAATACTTTTTATTACAAGCACCTGGATTCTTATGTGGGCTTCCACGTGCAGCATTCTGGTTTAGACAAGAGAGAGCAGAGTTCAGTGACAGCCAGCCTCGCTGAACATAGACAGAAAATTTCTTTCATTGTGCAGATCATTGCATTGTTTTTCTGAAGAGGACACCTAGTGGGAGAAATAGCTGATGTTGCTGTAAGTGAATAAGAGCCTCAAAAAAACCAACAGATGATGTTCAGTTGCTAAAATTATTCCTCATCTTCTTTCTCTGTGCTAAAAGTGGAAAAATAGAAGTACCTCTTAGATAAAACAACAGGTGTCTTATTGAATTGAGCCTCTGGTTTGTCATCTGTATCAAAAGGAAGCGGGAAAATTCCAGAATCAGAAAAAATCAGAACAGCAAAATAAGATCAAGAATTTTACTTCAATAGCCTCAGAATCCTCTTTGAGACTGCTTAGAAGCAGGCAGCTTGAAGAGCTTGTGGAAATGCAAAGAGGTGGGAATCAAGGATTTGTTCGGTGCACTTCACATCCAGATGTGGAAGCGGTAAAAAAATCAGCCAGTCTCAAAATACTAAGAAGTAGGGAGCAGAATTTATACTGAGATGAGCAATAGTGGTTCCTGATAGTGCTGACTGCCATGATCTACATGTAGTGGATTAGTGCATTGCGTTCAGTTTCAGTTTTTATAGATATCCATGCTCCAAAAGAACCTTTGTTAACCATATCCTTACAGAAGAATGAGCAACAGGCGCTACTTTTTTTTTTTTCTTCCTTCTTAAAAAATACTTAGACATACTAAGGAAGCTTTCATGACTGTTACCTATGTTGTAGCTAGTACATATAATAGCAAACGTCAGCCTCTTCAGCATTCCATGATCAAAGAATAATTTGGAATCAAATTTCATCTGTGGTCTGCAGGCACAACTTCCTTTGACCTCCAGCAGTGGAGAGACTTACTGGCATACCACACACTTCCTTCCTGTGCTGCTTCCTTTGTTGCCTGAAGGCTCCTGTTAGGAGCATTATTGATAGGACAGCAGTGCATGGGGCAGTCCAGACAGCACGTCTCCTCAGCTCAACTGGTTAAAAGTTCACAAGCAAACCAGGAATTTTGAAAAGTTTTCTTGGATGACCAAAGCCTTGCCTTCTGCCAGGCTCCTTCCAGTTTTAGCACAATTCTGCCACATTGGTTCTTTTGTCTCCAGAAGTGCTTCACAATGAGGCATTTTCACCAAAGCGCTGCGGCCTAATTCTGACCCTAACCACCTAGCTTACTTCACTAGATAAAGTATGGCTAGAACGATGCTACCAAAATTAACTGTAAGCAGGATAAGACTACAGCCTTATGTTTAGATGTTGATCATTTAACTGATAACACAGAATACTTTTTTTTATAGTTTCTCACCCAAAGAACAACTATTCCTCAAGAACACCATGTAGTTCAGTGCTGTCTTCAATGACCTCATATGCAACAACTGGCAAGCAAAATACGCACACCCGGAAGTCCTCTAGTAATGCCAAGAACTCTGATAATAAACCAGCCAGCACTAAAGTACAAAGTCATCCTTCTTCCAATCCTACAGAATCTTCTTTCCATGGAATCCCAACAAATAAGCAGGTAAGAAACCAGTTCTGAATTAACCTAAATTATTTCAAAAATTTCAGGAAAATAGGCAGCATTGAAAGTTTTTAATACAAAATCAAATACTGGTTTGCAGTCCATATATTTAACTAATAATTTTTGAAAGTACACAGGTCTATATTTTCCAGCTTCGTTATCAAGGCAGTGTGAGCATACAAGGTGGAAATACTGGAAATGCCACACCAGCAAAGACTGCTGTCTGATGTTCAGAAGTGACTAGCAGGAATTAATTGACTGAAAAAGAAAAACCCTCCATGCTAGCTAATTGCCCTACATGCTACGACGGAGAAACATTTATTCCTGATCCTTGACAAATGATCAGTTGATGTGCTGTTGAAGCATGATTATTAGATAGACTTTGAAAGTGGAATCCTGCCAGGTTTAAAAGCACATTATTTCAGAAGCTGTATGATACAGTATTGTGCTATATTGATAGCTATTTCATTATAAGAGCTGTACGGTTGTGCTTAGGTAAAGCTGCCGCTGAAGTTGGTCTGAGTTTTGTCCCACTAGGGATTTTAGGCTCCAGTAGGTGCCTGAAGGGAAACGTAGGAGCGTTACATGATGTCAGCGCACGTATGGAATCAGCTACTCTGGCAGTCTTGCAAATAAAGCAATTCAGCCACTTCCCGCTGAGGATCAAAGCTTCCTCTGAGCAAGATATCACAATGGGCATCTCTCCCACCATGTGGATTCTTAACTTTCATTTACACTTGAATTTCTGTTCTTCCTGCAGTCTTACTGTAGTATTTACACAATCCTTTACTAGGAAAGGTAATTTTGTGCTTTTGGAAAAAATCGGTCAGTATCAAATTCTTCAGTGCTTCTTAACTGCTGCTGTTGAGATGTCTAGTATTTCATCCCCTTTTCCATATTCTCTTGAATCATGACAGATTGTAATTTGGCATCAATATTTCGAGGCTACTCAGATGTAGCATGTTACTCATAGTTTGGTTTTTAAGTGTTACAAATAGAGAGTTCCAGCAACAATCAAAACTGTATAGTGTTTTCCCTTTCCTAGTTACACTGAAAACTTTATTCTGCAATTTTTGTTAATTCTGATTGCTGTATTTCTTGTCCTGTGGGAAGGATTCAGCTAACCTAACGGTTACCCAATTTCTTTCTGGGTAGAATGGTCCTTCTAGCCAGAGACGAAGATTCAACCCACAGCACCAAAACATCCGGCTCAATGGATCTCTGAAGTCACAAGGTGCCAATAATGAGGCAGATCAAAATAATACAAAGAGCGGTTCCAGGTCTGAACACAGAAGACAGCAGCATAACAGCTTCCGATCTAAAAATAAAGGAGCTATGAAAAATCAAGAGCAGTCCACAACTTCAAGGACCACAGAGAATCCGATGCATTCAGACAAGACCCGACGAAAGCATCATATGCCAGACGTGGCAGATCACAGGCCTTTCCAAGGCAGTGTTGGCAGGGTGTCGCAATGCAATTTATGCCCTGCAAGGATGGAGGTCTCGACTGATGCCACTGTTCTTTCCGTGCCAGCTGTGACTTTGGTGGCTTAAAATGTCACGGTGATGGCAGGCAGAGAAATTTAATCTCTCCATTTTAGTTTCTTGCTCGAGATGCTTGTTGGTGAAGAAAATAAGTCAGAACATAGTCGTTTTAAATCTGTTGCTGCTTAAAACTTGTTGGTATCTTTATTCCTTACTAATTATCAAGATTAATTCATACTTTCAAGGCTTTGCCCAATACATTCACAGTTACTTTGTCATGACAGTACAGAATCTTACCAAAGCAGCATTTACTTCTTAGAAAAATGAAATCTAGATTGGAAGAATAAATTAATAATTAAATTCATAATAGCAAAAGGCCTGTTGTAGATATGTGGTAAAACCAGTCAATATTACTGATTTTTAGAGCAGCCTGTGTTAGAAGGATCCCAGGAAATCTGTATGCTGTGGTCTGCAATGAAATCAGATAATCTTATAGAACTTTTCTGCAAATCTATATACACCTCTTTCTTTCTGTGCGTGTATACACGTACATGCATGCACACTGTATACACAGAGAGTATTGTTATATACAAGAACATTTGAAAGAGCAGTACATTTGATTTTAGCTTATTATTCCATAATCTGAGATCTTTAAATTCAAGTATAAATTGTATTAAATGTATTACATATTGGTATTTTTCATTGACAAACTATTTTTATGAGGCTGAGGAAAAATGCTCATTTCTTAAGTTTGGAATGTATATAGTCATGGCTATTCAGATGCAGAGCCCTATTCTCCATCCTCATCAGCCACTTTTCTATGACTAGTTGGATTTATTTTTTTGCATATGAAAAGTTGCAGGTGTTCTAGACTTGAATCCAAATTATTTTTCTATATTTTTGCTGTAGGAACCATCTGTCCATAACAAGAGCTATGACTAATAAATTTGTTACAGCAACATGCAGCAGAATGTGGAGGTACATATTTGAGCAGATACTACATCCTTCCGAGTTTTCTATCAAAGTAAAAATCTTACTTAGTCTTAATGTTCTGGTTCTGTATTTCAGAAAACCTGTTTCTTCCAAAAAATTAAAATCTTCTTTCTAAAACATTCTGGTGTTTGCTGCTTTGCAGTGCATAACCTTTGTGACCTTATTCAAATTGTACTTGCTTAATTCAACTGCTATCAGTGGGAGGCTTTCAGCACAGTTTGGATAGGACTAGGCTTTTGGTTTTAGCTAGATTCTAACGCCACAAGTGCATGGAACAGAACCTTCCTGTGAGAGCCACCTCCATTCTGAACATACTTTTAATATAAGTTATTATTTAACATAGGAAGGTGTCAGAATCTAGATCTGGCATCAAGTGAACTACCTGCCTACAGGTCAGAATCAGAATGGTGTAAAAAAAATTATTTTCTGCTGAGGTCAGTAAGAGCAGGACACTTGAATATCTCTAAAAGTTTATTCCTAGGTTATTGTTTGCTATTGGTTTTTACCAATTTCCCCTGCCTAATTTCTGTTAGCTAACTGCACACTTCCTTCATACTGATAGTTTTGCTTTTCCTGTGTGGCCCTTGAAAAATAATCTCAAATGTAGAGGTGCACAACAACAAACATGCATAGGTAAATGCTAATTTTCTTAGTAGCGCAAGCACTGCTTCTATTCAAGTTAATTACCTATCATGCTTTTAAGCTGAATGTTTTGAGTAAATAAAATGGAAAATTCACATCTGTGTGTTGTATACACCTATCAGCTAGGTAGCTTTTCAAATTTTGTCCACTGCCATGCAGTTTGACCTGTAGCCTCACTGTAAGATATGTAATTATAATTTCCATACAGATATTACACAGGAATCTTATTATATTGTCCCTAAATAATTAATGAAACATTTCTTCTTGTAACCCCTCCTAAAACAAAAAAGAAAATCTAACATATCTGTCATGACTTTTACTCCTTCCTGATAGCTTCTCCACTTGAGAGGATTATTGAAAGTTATTTTATTCCATAAGTCAGCTTCCTCACAAGCAGGAAAGATTTTATTCTGCAAATAAAATCTGTAACGTAAGTCGTAACAGCACAACGGGACCATCTTGCACTCGTCAGTACCAGCTAACCTGTGATGTGCTGGAGGCTCAGTTTGTGACAGACCCAGGACTAACAGGTGAGAGACAACATTTCTATTCAGACTGTGATGCAAACACATTTTCTTTGAGAGATGCAAGCGTGGATTTGGTTGGGCTGGGGAGTGGGCTGGCTCTGGGAATGCTGCAGTCTTGGCACACCGTGTGGTTTAGTATTGCAATACATGTTTTAACTACATGACGTGGCTATGCTCTGAAGCGTGACTGTGTCAGAAAGGTATCTCTTCTTTCATTTCTTGTGTCTCTGTATGCTTGGAATCATGTCTGCCGATTTCTAGGAGTGTTTTGCTGTTCACAATACTTGTAAGTAATCAGATGCTCTTTGGGCCTATCTTCAACAGACCTCTCTTTTTTTTACCTTCTAATTACAGAGCTGGTTACAAGTGATACTCCTTTGAATGTAAGGGGGCAGTGAGGGAATTAAGGGCAGGACAAGGCCTGACTTTCAGGCCAGCTAACTTTTTTTTAAAAAGCGCCCTCGATTTACAAAGCAAATACAGCTGTTTGGCATCACTCAAACACAAACACAGAATTCCCACTGCACTTTGTATGCTATTTCAAAAGTGGAAACACACCTTTAAGTGCAGTATTTTAAAGCAGGTTGGATCTGTTTATCTTCTGTGTAAGATTAAACTCAGAGTAAGTGCCAAACTCTGCAAAATAAAGGACCAGATACACAGCTGGAAAACTAAAAAGAGAAAGTAACTTAACATAGCCAAGTTATTTGGAAAACTTATATTATTTAGGCATGTTCAGGGAAAAAAGGTTAAAAATAAATATGTTACTTAATGTGCTTGCAAATGTCACCCTGAAAGAGAAACTAACAATTCTGAAAGGGAAACATTGATCTTGTAGTACTTTCCTGGACCCTGTTGTTGTAGGGGAACACCTGGTCTGAGCTTGCATGAATGGCAGTTCTTACTATGAGTCTGTTTCCCCATGTAGTGACTGGGCTGTATCAAGATTTTATAGATCAGCTATGTCCTTCCTGTTCATGTACTTGTCACTACAGCAGAGGCACCGTGGGATCCAGAGGTCTCAAGTTCCAGTGTCGTTGCCAATAAGCCATGTGAGGATATAATAGAAATTTGCCAGAAATTTGAAACAATACGGCTATTTTATTATGGCAAACTACTAAAACAAACTGTACTAAAATGTCCGTGTATGTTGTACCAGAGACTAGAATGAGTGAAAACATCTCTAGATAGGAAAGGGGCAACTTTGGAAAGGGCCAAATCTTTGATGCAAACTCTGGGCACACTGCATAGCTGATCATGTGACCCCATGAATTTGCAAAGTAGTTTTCAGTCAAAAGTGATCAGTTCTGGTATAAACAGCCAGATTTTTTTGGCAAGAAGATTCTGTCAGAGATATCAAAAAAGCTCAGAAAGCAGCAAAGGTCCGTAACATCAGCCTTGCCTGTTTCTGCTGCTTAATATCTTTTATTAAATGCTGTTGCCCAAAACAAATGCTGTTGCTGGATTTTTGTGGGGCTTTATTACCATGGAGTATTTACAGAGTTTTCCTTCTAACCACACTTTGACTCTAACTGCAGCTAAGGGACAGACAGCTTCACTCCCAAGTTTTTGATGGCACAACTGGCCTCTTGTTTTTATCAGGTGAGAATTTGTCCTTCATGAATTATGAACTATGTAGATGAAATCTGCTTACTCCTGCATAATGTTAGTATTTCTTTTTAGCCATAGTAAGATTTGAACTCCATAATGTTTATTATCTAAGCAATTTAATGTAAGTCGCTTTAAAAGAGTACTTTTCTGCTCTGGAAGAGCTGGAAGGGAAATAAGGGGAAAAGAGGTAGCTTGGGTATTTCCATGGCTCTTCGGCTAAAAACAAGCCTGATGAAAACTCTCCCTGAGGGTCAGTGGTAACATGTGCCTATCACATGAAATAACGTCTGCTTGCTTACATCATGTACAAATGAGTTCTCCATGCTCTGAAGCATACAGATAGAATTACATCTGGTTGAATCACATCTTGGTGCTAACAGGCCCTCTGCATCACAAGTCCACGTATAATCACAGAGGAGTAATTTTCTAGAAATGTTAACTTGGAATAGTATTTTTCTTGTCTCCTTAACCCATATGATGCCATATCACTGATGGTTTGGAAAGACAGTAGTGTGAAAGGGAGAACTAAACAACTGGAAAATTGACAGCATTTGTGAGAAAAAAATGAATGCTTCAAACTACACTGACGATACATGTGTCAGCCTTTAGACTGCAGCTATTTGATACTAGTAATCACTAGATTACTAAATTGGAGTCACTTTCTGAACATGGTCTTTTCTGAAGGAGGATTTTTTTTCTATGAATGATAATTTTACAAAGATTCAAAGTAAACCATTGTTGCACCACTTGACAGTGCGTCTAATCCCAGCTACAAAACCGTAGCTCACCTTTAGCAGTTTCCCCAGTCAAACTATCCGGTGTGTACATACGGTGTGTCACAGTTTATCAGTGCAAATGTAGTACTAGCTGGTACTTGGTTAGTTGAGTTAGACAAGTGAAATGTGATGAAAACCGCAGACTTTCAAGAAACCTGGGAACCCACAGTTCTGAGTAAGTTTCAACCTGCAGGAAACTCAGACTTGCAGAATTTCTGCTCCTTGTTCCAGGCCTCAAAGAACACAGTCTGTTAGGCTGATTAAGGGATGACTCGTCCTTGGACTGGCAAGTTTCATTTGTTTTCAGCTATTGGCCTCCCAGAGAGATCAAATTCTATTTTATTTCTACATTTTAAAAGGCTTTGGGTAGACAAGGGCAAAGCTATTTTTACAGTGAAAGTCACCATGAAGGTTAATGCTATTCAGCTATCATAAAACTGTTTAATATCAGTCCATCAGTTAAGGGAAACTTAGCAAGATTCACAGGTATAAAAAACCACACTGACTGCCTACTCAGATAAGTTAAAAGGGCACGTTTGCACCTCATCCAATTAAAAATAAATAAGTCCCTCAAAAAATTATTAGTCTTGCTCTACCTCCCCACCACAGCCACTTTCCTGTTTCATCTATTGAAATTCAAGGGAGGATTTTTTTTCTGTTTTTTTGTTTTTTTCTTTTTTTCTTTTAACCACAAGCCAGTATGTCTAGGACAAAGTAGACTCATTAAAGCCACTGTAATGCAAAATACAAATGTTACTTGAAAAACAGTGTGCTACCAGAATAATTAAATAAACACTGAGCTAGTACAAACTCAAAGTCCTGTAGGATTATTCTCAAAACTTTTTTTCTTGTGCACTTGCAAAACTCCACACTTTTTGCGAGCTTTAGTGAGATGTTGAACTCTATCTTTGTGAGCTTTAGTGTGATGTTGGACTCAATGATTTAAGGGTCTTTTCCAACCTAAAAGATTCTACGATTCCGTGATGTTATGTTTATAGAAACCTTCTAAATTCATGAAACATTGAAGAGGAAGGAAATCTGCTTTAGGAAACATTGTAAAGATTTAAACATGCATTGTAAAGTGCTCAGCTATTCAATAGTGAGGTAGAAGTCACACAGAAGGTAAGTATTAAAAACTGCTTTTCAATCAGATTAGTATGAAAAACAAATTTCACAAACTTAGTGTCAATGATGAATTGCATGCTCACAGAATAGAAGGTTACATTATGTTAGTATCTTTCCATAATTTCTGCCTTGTCCTTTCTTCAGTGAAACCTTTTTTGCTGAGATAGGAAAAGCCTTGGGATTGTTGCTCTTTAGGTAAGCTGGTCTTCAATATACACACCAATAGCAGAAAATTATAATACTGAACACCTTTACAGTGACTAATGTTCATGGCAAAGTGTCTCCTTAAAAATACATTAGTACATGAAAATTTGGGGGTTTTATATGTGCAAATGATATTTCAAGTCCTTGTGGTTAGGAGAAAAGCCTGAAAATGTGACCACTTCTAAATAATCTAGAAAATAAAACATTTAAAGAACCCTTCTGTAATTCTAATAGTCTCAGGAATTTTAAGAACATTGCATTTTGGCAATGTCATAGGACTTCTCAACATTTAGGGCCAGCTGTATTTATGGTGCTGCAAAAGCAGGAGCAAAACCAAGAAAAACCCCAACACCCAACGGTAAGCAAGCAAGGGCACAAAAAGCCAGGTTTTGTTCACTGAGTTAAACAATTAAAAGGGACTTTTTAAAATCAGTGAGCCAAACTCGGCTTTCCTCTGCTGACAGAAACATACAGGAGGTTTTCAATATCATTACTCAAAATGTACCCGGGTACAAGGTCTCATCTATCCTGGTGTGGGGGAACAAGGAGGGGTTTATCTGCCTTCAAACCAGGGCACCTCTGTTAACACTCCTTTGCTGCACACAGAAGTTGAGGTTGTCCCCTCATCATCTGAAAGGACCAGCAGCAGGACGTGGGAAGGCCAGCTGTCATTCAGACCTGTGAGGTTCCTTGCAGCTGCAGAAAACACCCCACAGCAGTGCGATACAAAATGCCAACGCTACACTGGCTGCTGTAGCAGCCTCATCCCCGTGGCAGATCAGATGGCTTTAGGGAAGCGGTATGCATATGTCTGGGGTCTTTGGAGAAAATTGCATTGTTACTCCCTAGACGTGCTTCTTCCCTTTATTTCTGAATTTTCTGTGTAAAAAGGCAGTCCCTTTCATTGCTGTAAATAACACAATGGTGACTTTTCCTCACCAGAAGTACCAGTAAGCGCATTCAACTTCTGCAAGCTTCACAGTACTCAGTACGTTGCACACTTGTGGCAAACTGATATCTAATAAAAGCTACTTACTGTTGTCTATTTTCCTCCACTTTAAAGATACAAATTAAGGAAATTAACTGTAGTTAAAGTTGATGAAGAGGTCTTTTTTCATGCTGTACAAGTATGCCCTTTGAAAAGGTCATTTGAACTTGTACAGCCTGACAGAAATACAAATGTGAGATATTAGAACATAGGACTGTGCATCCTGTGTTTGAGAGGTTTCTTTAATTCATTTTTCTTCATCCCTTCCCAACATCTAAAAAATACTTGGAAATAAAGCAGAAAACACACTTCACTGCTGTCTTAAAACAGTTTCTCCCTATGCTTTTCATAAGCTTTTTCATCATCATTTTCTACCACATCTCTGAATAAATGACCATGAGATGATGATCTCTTCTTTGACCAGATGATGCAAAGCTATCCAGTCTATCAGGCTGAGTCAAACATTATCCATCCATTTTATCATTCTTAAGCTTGACACTCTCTGCTAATACAGCTGGTTCTTTCTTGTTTAGTACCGTAGAAGTAGTAGGAATTTCAACAGCAGCACTGTCCTGTTTACTGGATACAGAAGAAGACGGCTGAGACTGTGTCACAAGAAAAAGTGGAGTTCGCTTCAGCTTTACTACACGGTTGCTTAGAGGCTTCCTGGATGCTGTGATCTCGAATGCCATTTGACATGGCGTCCCATGGTCAGCACTCTGCCGCCCACAAGGCGCCTGGGAATTGCTGGGCATCACTGTGGATACAGTTTCAGAAGCTATTTTGTGCAGCATCAAACTTTCACTATTGGGTCGTTTAAGAGTCACTGCAGAACGTGAAGCATTGCAAGCAGCTACCTTTAATGAAGCTGAATTCTTGACTTTGATATGGGTATTTGTTGAGGGACCTGAGAATCTAATTGGCTTGGGACCTGCTTTACATGATGAATAGTCTTCCTCTTCAGTGAAGTCGATTAACCGTCTGTCGAACAAAGAAATTAAAGAAATAAACTATGTATACAAATTATTTGTTTTGTAACATTATTACAAAGCAGACAATCTGTGACAGCCATCCACAAATCTCAAGTTCTTTTAATTTTACTTGGTGCAGTATCATTTTTGGTTCTCAACTGTTCATCGCTGCAGTCAGGCTTTATATGAATAGTACCATCACTATCTTCTACCTGTGTTAACTAGTATTACAGATTAAAAATTGTAAGAGATATGATGCACAAACTGCTAAGTGAAAAATCAGTGAGAAAGAAAGCTGGAGGAGTTGTAGAAAGAAAATCTTACAATGCTACATATTCCATCAGATATTAGTCTGATGTGGTTTATCTGCAAAAAATTCAAGACCCAACTGCACATAAACACAAAACAGAGTTCTACACTATGTAATTCAAGAAAAGAAGAAGAAAGATATTGCTTCTTTCTCCCCCCACTTCTTTTCAATACAAATGATTACAGATAATCTTTCAAGAGGAAACATTTAAAAAAAAAGAACCTATGTAAGAAAGCCTATGGACTCTCATAGCAACTCTAACTGGTACAAGTAGACAGCTTTTTTTAAAAGTACTATACAAATGCTGTTTCTCACTGTTGGCAAAGAAAAATAGACAGACACCTGGATGATTTTAATTCCTCAAGGAAATAATAAATGATGCCATAGAAATCCAGGTCATGCTAAAACAGTTGAACAGGATGTTAGAAAACCTGAAATCCAAGAAAACAAAAGCTAAACCAGGCCAGGTCAGAGGGACGATCAGTAAACATAAATCAAAATCATTTTTGGAAAAATGAGGAAGAGGAGGAAAAAGAACATGGAGACCAAATTAAGCTCAGAGAATATTAACAACGCATTTAAAAATGCATCAAAACAGAAGCTGTCAAACTGCTGCTCTATTGCTGGCTGCTACATGGGGTAAAGCTACTAAAACCTGGTAGTAGGAGAAAGAACATGTATGAATCAGATTATCTCTAGATTTTGAGCTGACAAAAAGCTGTGGCTTTAACTGACCTGATTGTTAGGAATGAAGAAACACTTATCTAGCTGGTCAGAACTGTAAACAGGCTATGAAGTGTGAAAGCCACTAAAGAACAGCTTAAAAGATACACTACAAAAGCATTGATACTCTTCAGGGTAATTGCATTTTGGATTTTAAAAGATCTGTGAAATGCCACAGGGATTCATACCAAAAGAATAAGCAATATCTGAGGGTAATATTTCCTATTATTGCTCTTATAAAACATATATAGTGACACTGTTCAAACAGAAAGCCTGCAAATAATCCCGTACTGATAATGAGTCCAGGAAGGTTTTCCTCAGAGCTGTAAGGTGAGAACATATTCTCAATGTCTGCACATCCTAGATCAAAGGAACCACCAAAACAAAAAGAGAAGCTTAAACATTGAAAGATTTGGTGCTGTAATAGTAGCAATGAAGTATAGGTAAAATATTAGTAACTAGGCTCATTTACAGTATTTTAAGACAGTATATGGTATCATCAGGATCACTGGGTACATCAGGAGTTTTAGCTGAAAGGTGAACGTAGCTTTTTTGAGGGTGCAGAAGAAGAGAGAAGACAGCGGAGAGATGGGAGATAAAACAGGCAATGGTAGTAGAGGAGTATTCAGGAACCTATGCAGGATGTTTGGCAATCCAGGGATCAGATGATCACAGTACTTCCTATATGAGCTATAAAAAGCAAAGAATGCAGTATCCCTCCCACAAAAAGGGGGACAGGAGGATGGGGAGACAGGAGTTTACAGCTGGATCATTGTGCTGATGTGGCTCTGTGGCTGCTGCTGAAATGACTGTGGCCAGTGACAAGGAAGGTCAGCAGGATCCTTTTCTATCTAGCAGCAAAGTGGGTGGCTCAGATCAACTGAGTAGCAGCACCTGCAAAGGCTGCTTTTAGGTAATGTATTGAGACTGGAGGTGTAGTCAAAAGTATCACTGTAAAACTACAAAGAAATTCTATAAACTCTTCCTAAAAACGCATCTCACACGTAAAAATCAGTTAACCTTTTAAAGTTTTCAGTTAGATTTATTTTTTAGCAGTCCATTTAACTAATACTGCTCTCTACTTTTTGAAATTACTCCTTCCCACTCTATAGTGATGTTTTAAAGGCTGAAGAAGTAAGTAGAATAAAATAGAGAAGTTTCAGCAGCCTAAAAAAGGTAATTTGTTTCCAGTGAGTTCAGTTCTGCAACTAAGCTCTCTGATAAGACATTTTATAAAAATGTAAATAGAAAAAAACAAGGAGAACATTCATAGCTCTTCAGAGAACCTGAAATTATATTTAAAAAAAAAAAAAAATTGTGCTGTATTTCTGCTTTATTTTAAGCCACCTATGCAAATCAGTGCACCTTTTATGAACTGGAGGCATATGATGCAAACTGCCTTTCAGAGGGCGTTCTTCGAGAGTCCAACATTCAATCAGCTCCTGAGGCACTCTCCAGTAGCTGACACCTGCATTTCAAAGGGACATTGATGAGCTGAGACACAGTTAATATTGCATGTATATACACATGACTAAATGAACTCGTGCATTTTATTATGTAGAATTTCAGCTTTGAAACTATGCTGACACGAACATTGCTTACAGCCAACATGCTTGTAGGGCTCCCAGCAGAGTGCCCAATGCTAACAGGCTCTCACCCTTGCATGTGGTGGCTCTCACTACATCTATTCACTCATGTCAACTCATGTCATCTTGTTGGAACATCCCTTAAGACTCTCCCCCCCCGCCAACAGCTGCCACTGTGGGATATTTTACATGTTATTTAATGTGTGAAAATGTAAACAGAGTTTTTATTATTGGCAAATATTTTTTCTTATTTTTCTGTAAAAAAGTAGTACTACTGAAATAAAAAAAAATTAATACTCTACCTCTCCCTTCCCAGGCATCGAAAGCATCCATCTTTTTTTTCAACTCAGCTACTGAGTAATAGCTCCAGATGTATTGGACATTATTTCCAGCTTCTCTAGAAATATTGTTTTAAAGGTAACAGTTATGTGGTACATCTAGCTAAGTCCTTAAAAATGTAACACTGGTGAAACGTATCATTCTTTTTACTAAATCCTAACTATAAGGACTTAATAGCACATGTTTTGTAAAGCTGAAAGGAAAACGTAACTTAAATTTCATTTGTATAGCGAGTTCTACATAGCCATCCTCCTATGGCCTGCGTGCCTGTGAACACCTCTTGCTAAAAATGGGTGTTCATGAAAGATATTCATAAAATAATTACAGAATTAATGGTGTATAATCTCTTCTTCTAAATCTCAATCATTTATTCAAAGGAAAACACAGTAGGAGGACAGATACCTGATACTACGTGTCCAAATACTTTTGGAATAAACATTAATGTTCCCAGCCTAAATTTAGGAAAATACGCATCTTAATTATAAAGACGATGAAACATCAGAAGCTCTATTTTAACCATGTTTCAAAAGGTACACAGTGAAGTACACATCTGACACCAAGATGTGTGGTCTTGTGGGACCAAGAGAAAGACAAATTGCTTCCAGACACTCAGTACAGGTCTACCAATAACTTATAATTACTGTCATAAAAATACATTTATAGTGTCATAGAGATACACATGTCCTTTAAAGATTTAAAACTATTTCCTTTTATCTTCAGTTATTTTCAGTGTTAAATGAAGACTGCAAAATACAACTTTGTGAATATTTCCAGAACTGTTTCTGGATGGGGATCCATTCACTGTATTTAGTGTGAATATTGTCTTAGATTAGGAAGTAATTTTAAATGGTTGAGACATTTTAAAAATAGCAAGTAAAACATAACAACTTACGGCAACTGCATGCTAGCCACCTTTTGTGGACTCTCAAATTCTTGTACTCCACACTTAGTTTTTATCTTTTTGTTTGTTTAATGTGTCCATAGTATTAGCCAACTGTTTTCAAAGCTGGAAAGAATCTGATTCCTTCCACAGATGTATAGTACAATAATGCTATATATTATTATAGTAATACCTAAATAATATGTGTAGCATATGTGAGTGTTCATTCTCACTTCTTAGTGCTTTCATGTGTTTGACAGTTATCTTACCTTTTGTAAATGCTTTTACTATGAATTTTTGTTCCTAGCTCCTTATTAATTGCATCGATCCCATCAGCTCTTGTGGCATACACACCAATAATTTTACTTTCACAGCTTGCTCCAGAAGTGTTGATATAGTGCAGGACCCAAACTGTAGGTTTGGTACAAACTAAGTCATAAGAATCACAGAAATCTAACAAAGCCTGTAAAAAACATAAAACACAAAATATAGAATATTACTAAGAATGTAATATTTTTAGTTGAATAAGCTTTCATATTTAATTGTACTGGTGAGCTCCTTTACGTAAATCAAGGATGTAGTTTATCTAGAATAACGTGTGCAGTAATTTTTATCTGGCATTAACAGAAAATATTGTAAAACTAGGAGAAATTCACAGAAAAGCAACAGAAATAGTTAAAGGCATGGCAAATCTCTAATATGAAGAGAAACTGAAAGGCATGGAAATGTGTTATGCTTTTCAAAAGGAAATGAATAAGGGAGAATGTGAAATATATGGAACAATAGCTTTCTAAGAAAACAGATGACTGTCAGGACTAACAGCCACACCTGCTAATATCAGTTAATTTCCAATCAGTTAATTAGAATTAGCTTTTAAGTGACAATACTCTAAAATGGAGAAACCATAGGATTTTAAATAATATATTCATTTTCTTTTCTCCTTTCTTGCTCTAAAAAAAATGGCAAAGTGCCTTTCAAGTTTTAGGATGAATTTGTAAAACTGAAAAAAAAAACAAAAAACAAAAACAAGCAAACATCTTGTTGGGATCGAATCTAATCTCAAGTAAAATCTGAAGACAACTAGGGCACTAAACAATGTCATTCCTACCACGCAAGCTTTACAGCTGACTTGCATGTAAAGGAGTCAACTTTAAACTGTTGCTGTATCGCAATGATGGGAAAAGCTGATGTCCTTCACTACTATGACTGCATTATCCACTCCAGGATTTCTTAACCTAAAAATCTGAATTTACTGGTGATTTAACATGGGGATTAAAAAGTGCTATCTTGCATATAAGGTAGTTTTAGTATCTGATGCTAATGAATGGTGTGGATTACAGAGTACATCTTGACAAATATAAGAAATGTCAAGACCTTTTTAAGCTCTATATTTGACTGTAAAGAATACGTCTCCATTTCATTTGCCAAATGGTCGGACAGACTGTATGGATAAGGGATGCCAAAATAATCTGCCTCCTCCTGCAGTGCAATTCGAATTTGTTCATCTTCAGGAATCCGAACTTCTCCGTGAAGATAATCCAAAAGATATTTAAACAGGCTTCCATCTCGATCAATTAGACATGCTCCTGAAAACGTAAATAAAATACTGATTCCAGCAAGCAAAACCAGATTTGTCACATCCTACCAAACCAACAAGCAAAGCCTTTATATAAAACTTCTGTACTAGTTTTACTTACTTAGGAGGAATAAGTATATTTTCTCTGTTTTGATTCCCCAGAATATCTGTTATGTGAAGATAAAATTCTTAATGCAGTAAACATGTCTTTGGAATTCCAGTGGAATCACTAACCTGCACAGGACTATGCCAACGTACAATCTCAGCTGTAGTGCAATCCACTTAAAATGCCAAAATCTAATTCTAGATGCATTTCAAATTCTAACTGCAGATACATCTTTTCTCGCTACTGCACAGAATTTTTCAGGTTTGGATCTAGGCAATTTAAGAGAGTTAAAAGTAGCATCAGGTCCTGTACACATCTAGTCGGACCTTCCCTGACTATTGCTCAAGTTTTACAGTATTTTTTCGTTTCTTTTTCTCTCCTTTGCCTGCTGGGCTCAAGGACCACTACAAAACTGACCAAAATATACATGGTTGTGTACAATGGGCTGTTCACTGCAACTGAAAGATGGTAGCAAAGCCCTGTCTGTAAAAATGTCAAGCACTTCAGATATTTTAAACAGTCCAAAGCGTAGAACAAGGAATTGCTATTCTCCATCCACCATATCTTTAAACTGGGCATACTTTGGCAGGATTTCCAAATCACAAACAAGTATGAAATTTGACCCATGAAGTTTTATTCAAGCTTTCATATCAAGCCATGGTGGTGAAAAATGCAATCTTTACTGTGTAATGAAGTATTCTGAAACAAAGATTAGGCCCAAATCGCCTTATGTAATGAACAGAGAGAGAGATGCCTCTGGAGAATACAGGAGGTCATAAACAGGATCCAAGTTAAATGCCAAATACTCTGCAACATCAATTTTATCTATTTTGATATTCATACTGAAGAAGGACATTCCAAAGCCACAGTTTGCACTGGAACAAGGCAGGAGTAAGCACTGTATGAACATGTATGTCTGTAAATATGAGTAGTCTTGTGGAATGCAGATGAATTACTCATAAGTATAAAGTCATGCATGCCTAATTGCTTTATGTCCTGGAATTAAAGAAACCAACTGATGCTCAGCAGATTGGGAAAAGAGATATACTATAAAATGCATATAAAAGCATGCATTTGCCACAGAGCTTCCTGATCAGAATGTCGTATTTACAGTTTGAACATATTTACCTGATTCATCCACTTTTAGAGGGAAGCGTCCACTAAACATAGAAGCTAGCATTGAATCCTTAAAGCAACATAAAGACTCACGCCGGGCTGTGTATACACATCCTCGCACATTAAGTCGTAGAACACCCTGGGCATCTTCAGTCTTTCCCTCTTCCATGGCATTTGCAAATAATGATGTTAATTACAAGCTATTCAAACCTGAAACAGATAGAAACAAAAGTAAATCTAATGCCAGTTAAGACTGAACATATTATATACAAGACCTAAGCCTTAACTCAGCTCTTACATGTTTGTTACACGATACTGTAAATCAGCTTTGAAAACAGTTCTGGAGATGTATTAGTGCAAGTAGCCAAACATTCTACACCTTTACTACAAAAAACTATGGCATTTTACTTTGCTAGGAAATACAAAGGTTACTCTTTCGAGACAAAGTAGTAAGCAGAATTACATGGTCAGTGTGTGAGTGGAGCACTGGAAGGACGTTCTGGGAAATCTTCCTTTTAGTTCACAGCACTAAAAATGCAGTAATTTTGTGCTAACAACTTGGCTTCTTTAAAATCCGATCTTTAAGTAGGGCTGCTTTAAGTAGTTGAAGCTGTCACGTCATTAATTCCACATTGCCAAGAAATACTCTCACTTGCGCCTACCCTGAGCTCCCAGCAGGAGGGGGGAGCGTCTGGGCAGAAAAAAATGGCACAAGAAGTAGAAGAAAATCTTCAAAATGTGGGGTTTTTTTAGAGCACACTCTTTGAAGGTTATTAACTCCCACTTACGCGCCTTTCGCCCGGGTACCTGTTATTGTTTCACCAAAATTAACTGATGAACTCACAGACAGCTGGGCAGCCGCCCCCACAGCGGTCGGGGCGCTCCATCCCTTTCGTGGGGTGCTGCTCCGCCAAAAAAGAGGGAGCCCCATCCCGGCCGGTCAGGGGAGTCAGTCGGGGAAGGCGGCTCCGCTCCCCGCCCGGGGCCGCCCGCGGGCAGGGGGGTCTCGTCATATGGGGCGGGGGCAGCCGCCATCCCGCGTTACCTGTGCCGCCGCCTCCCGCAGTAGGGCAGCCTCGCGGGGCCTGGAGTGGGCAAGGCTGTCGGAGACGCTGTTTCGGCTCCGCAAAATGGCGGCTGGGCGTCAGGAAGGGCCGGGCCGGAGCCAGGCGGGGAGAGGAGAAGGGCAGCCCCTGCGGTGTTCCGCAGCGCCATCGCCATCCCCGGGGGCAGCGCCGGCCGCCCGGGCTTCCCTATCCCTGGTATGGCGGGTCAGCCGGGGGTAGGGACTCCCACGGCTTTGCCTGAAGGGGGTACCTGAGGTACTGAAGTGAAGCTGACCCATGTAAACTCGGCTACTCTGTAAGGCAGAAAACTTTCCTGATATTTTTTTTTTAAACGTTTACTTGAAGTGGGTTTGATGAAATTGCTTTTCTGTAGGCTCAGTAATATCACAGCTTGAGCTATTCTTCTAACTCGCAATGCTCCCATTTTACTTTGCGGTGGTCTCGGAGCCTTGCTGGTGAGGCCCAGGCCAGGCCAGTAGCGTCGACCCAAAGTGGAAGCCCGAGCGATGGGCACTGGTGTCTCCTGCGGCTGCACGCCCCAAGTTGCAGCACCAAGATGGGTGCGTGCACAGGGGCGATGTGGTGCTGGTATGTGCTCTGCTTTGGTTCGAATGGAGTGTAAAGGCATTAAAAATTAGCCTGAGGTCAGCCCCTGTTTTCTGCCCTACTTTAACATGACTGTTTGTCCCTTTAAGCAGATCAACTCTCTAGCTGGTGTGCCAGCAGCAGTCTGTTTAGTTTTAGCTAATATACATTAATGCAGGCATCATAGCTTTTAATTTGCCTTCCTGTTGCTTGCCTGTGAAATATGGGGGTTTTCAGCTTCAGACTTGTGTGCATTTTTTTAGAGCAAACTAATGCTCTAAAAACTGTATTTCCAACTGAAATACTCTGTTCTAAAATAGCACGGATGAATGCAGGCAAGGTGCTTCACCCCGTACAGCCATTTCAGACTTGCAGAAACAACGTCCTGTTAAAAGAAATTGTTTATGTCTGACATAGTTGCTTGTTCACCAAAATGCATGCGTAAACAACAGAAAGGTGAAAAAATTAGATTCTTGCTATGCTTTTGTCTCTGCCTCATGAAAATTTTCTGTACGCATGAAAAATAGTTCTATTTCTTAAAAAAAAAAAGTTTGCGCCTAGTTCCCACTTAACTTTGTAAGTAAATAATTTCTTTTTTTTTGCCATAACATACAGTAAGAACCTATCCAGTAAAAATACACTTACTCTTTAATGCTTAATATCTAATTATTTAAATAAGCACACAAGTTACAACATGCCACTGGATGCAGTACAGACTGATAATTCATAGATGTTGGAATTCCTATAAAATAAGTGAAAATAAGTAGATTAATTTTGTGGAATATTGGTGTCTGGCTTAACTATATCTTTAGTAAGGATGTAATGTGTGTTGTCCCTTACTCACTGGGAATAGTTCATACATAGCAGTTGTAAATTAAATGTGGCCATTGTTGTCAAATGTTAGAATATACTTTAACTTCTAGTCTTTCTCGCTCTAAAACATTCACTTAGTAAAGCTGCAGCTTTCCATGTTTGTTTTCTCCTTTAAGCTGGCTTGGTTTTGCCTTGAGAGTCTGAACAGTGTTCCTTCATGTATTTCTGCACTGAGAGACCAGAACAATATATATGGTTTCAGTTAACAAATGTACACAAACAATGCCATAGGTTTTGGACCTCAGATTTAACCATGTGAAATATCATTATAGTTCAAGCTTAGCACAGCATGCACTTGGTATAGAGGCATGCAGCATAACCAACCTGCCCAAGCAAACCACCTTGTGAGCTGCATGTTCTTGGGAAATTAACACAGGGAATTTTTGTTTTGTTTTTCACTAGTTTCCAAGGGAACCCAGGCTTACATGCTCATCCTCTGTATATTTGTGTTTCAATTTTCTAATTTCAGTCAAATTTGGCAGAGGGGAAGAGGCATTAAGAAATGAATTTTCATTAAGCTTGTGCAAGAAAGGAGGAGGATGTGTTCTTAATACTATAATTTCAGGAAAGACCATAGCGTGAACTCAAGTCTTGTTGAACATCAGAGATTCCACAGAAGGAGAAGCTGTTCTACATAATCTACCCACCAGAAGTGTTTTAGCCATAGCTCACACTTTACGAGACCCTACAGGATTAATTCGTCAACCAAGATACTTCTCAAAGATGAATTTGCAGGTATCTTGTAAGACACAAATTCAATACAACACGTCCCCTGTGGTTAGGGCTTTTACAAAAGGTCTGTTTGTCTTTCCCTCACTCCCTCTTATTTCTATTCTGTTTAAAGACCAGTCATAGGATCCCAAATGCCCAAAAGCCAGAATTCTGCTCTTAAGATATATTTAAGATCTATAGGCTGTGAAACTTGGCAGTGCTTTAAGCTCTTAGCCTCTTTGAGCGGCTGGCAATTAACTGGAGATTTTACATGTGAAACGTTACAGTGTGGGAGTTCCTCAGCAGAGTGTAAAGGAAAGTATGACTGCAGGTAGGAATGCAACACTTCACATTTTGCTTTAAATTTATTGCCCACAGTAGTGACATAAACATTAAATGGAAGCAAATTGGTGATTGCCCCTTCAGGACTTGTGACTGATGCAAAACTGGAGGAAATGAAAACTCATGACTGGATCTGGAGGAAAACACTGCCTTCTGGAAAGGATAAAGCAATGTTTTATTTGATTGGCTTTCTATTTTTAAAGTTACATAAGGTTATTTGCTCTTTTATTTGGCCAGAGTTTCATAGTGGCTACAGTGACTTCCAAATTGATTTGTAAGGGGAAATGTACCAAAGGTATATAAGGTATGCTGGATCAAATCTGTATTTTAAGGGGATTGCATAGAAGCATAGGGTTTTGCAGCTTCAGGGCCACACTGAGAAATTGTGCCATATATCATACACAAATTAAGAAAAGGTAGAAAAGAGAGGCTCTCCAGATGTAGTTTGCAGCAGATTATGAAAATAAGTTCATAAAGATACATTGTCAAATAATGCCACTGTTGATAGTTATTGTGCAATTCTTTTGATTTACTTTATAGCATATTGTAATGCTAGCACACAGAAAGGGAAGATCTTAATGACAATTACTGCATTACAGAACCTAATGCTGTTTTTTATTTCAACCTTCCACATCTCTGTAAATCTTCAAATAAATTAAAACTTTAAGTCTTTTAAGATTTTCACAAAACTGTTTACTATAAATTTACTGATTCCTGGATCAAATTTAGGAACAAATGCCCACCTGAAGTAATGGTAGGACTGGGCAGACATAGCCAGTGAAAGAGAATGTATGTGAAGGCAGTGTTAAAGAGCAGGGGATTTTGGGCTCAGAACAGATTTTGGGGAAAAGCATTTTATTAGCCTACAATACTTCCTTGCAATTCCCAGTCATAATATTACCTAAACCAAACTAAAAGTGGGCTTGCTCAAATTCTGGCATGAGAGACTCCCACCCTTACAAGTCAGTAAGTATGCAGGCAGCACACATACCTTGCTATAATTTATTGGTTTTTAAATTTATCGTTTTTGTTTTCATAACTGTTTTGAAGACTGTCTATTAATTGTTTGTTATTTCATTTATTACTAATATCTAAATATCAGCCAAAAAGAGATTTAAGTTTCCACTGAGAAGGAACATGGATTTCTCCTTTTAACCTAAAGGAACTCTTTGAACGGAATGCCAAATACCTCAAACTCTTCCTAAAAATGTCTGACAGCCAGGTGGAGTATCTGCAGTTCCCTAATCCCTTCTTCACAGTGTACTAGGATTGATGCTAAGTGTTTATACAATTTTTTTTTAATTATTAATGGTCGGTATTTAAAATGGTTTTGCAAAGACATGTAGTTGGAGAAGTTACACACATCCCACTCCTCCTTTTTAAAACACCCAGGAATGTCACTGAAGAACTGGAACTGTGGATTAAAGGTTAATGACTTAGATATACCCCATTTCTGAAAAGAAATGTATGTGACCGTATGTAGAGTACATGTGAACTGTTTCAACAGAGTTGATTTTCCTTGTATGGGACAAAACTGCTACAATGTCTTTCCTGTTTTATCAACAGAGCATCAGAAAAAGTACAGCAGTGGGTATTAGTTGTGGCGTAAACGCTGCTGCAGGTACGGGATGGGTATGTCCAGCGGTTACAGCCTAGCCATGCATTTTACCTGTGAATGATGAACCACAAAGTGTAACTGATTCTCTGGTAAGTTTGTCATCATTTCTTGCTTTCACCTATCGTTTTATTCAGATCCCGTGATTTAATTCTAAATAATTCTTCATACGATATAAAAGGTGGGCATGAATGAGCACGGAGTTTTAAGGCCGGGCGCTCTCCCTCTCGCCTGACATGCAGCCGGGCGGGAGTGTCCGCCCACCACCCCCGGGCTGCCGCCCTTCCCGGCGTGTCGGTAGGGGCGCGTGAGGGGCTCGGCCCAACGGCCGCCGCCCAACGGCCGTTGGCGCCCGCGCAGCCGTTGGCGGCCCCTGAGGCGAGGCGGGCGCGCGTGCTGCCTCTTGCCTGTGAGGACAGGAGGAAGCTGAGGGGGCCGGGTGGCGGCGGGACCTGGAACACCATCTCCCTGTGCTACCTGTGCTTGCGGGCCGATCTCTCTCACTGTTTAAATTTATAGCATTTATTATGCGGTTTATTTAAATGCTTCAATTTAAAATTTGTCCTGACAAAGCAAAAGCTGGTCTGGTTGTATTGTGAAGTGATAGCACCTTGGGTTTTTTCCCCCTTTTAAGTCTAAACTTGCATAGATAACTTGAGGGAATGGACAAGATGAAAAATCTGTGATCCTTTTAGTCTTCATGTTTATTAGTTAAATATTTTGCTACTCTGTGATAATGTGACTTAAATCTCAAGGAATGATTCATTAACCTGTTTCAATTATTTGAACAAAGGTAAAGACTGAAGCTATTTTCTCAAGAGTAACAAATCCTGATAAGAGGTAATGAAACTTGATTTTTAAAAGTGTGAGAAAGATCATGTATTATTTGGACATTCCTCTTCACAATGTACAGGTTCATTTTGATGATGGATAAACAAGCGACTGCTAGATCATCTACCATTTTCCCCTTGGATGCTGTTAAAGGACATATGAAGAAGAGAGATAGAACATTGCAACCTGCAAAACGGAATGCTTCTTTAGCATCTAAAATAAAAACTAAATTAATAAGTAAGTCTTGTTAAAATAAAGCTGAAGCCATTTACTGTCCTTAGAATGTATGACTTCAAAAAGAATAGTAATTCTATTTAATGTGATTTGCTGAATTGCCACCTGTTAAAAATATTAACGTGGTATGTTGAGAATTTTAGGAGTGTTGAAAGTTAAAACACATGATTCTAAGTTGTTTATCTAATTCTGTGAGGATTGTTGGTGCTTGCTCTTTGGCATGCCAGTGGTTTTTATAGGAGTGTATTCAAGTGCATTTCTAACATCCATGTCCATTTGAGGCATCTAAAAACTGAGGTACCAAAATGAGTAAAATCGATGATCTTTTAAAATATCGTTGCCATAGTAAAATATCTAGTATTCCCATTTGCAAAATGGGATTTATATAAAATTCTTCATTCAGCCATTTACTGAATCAAGGAAAACTACAAATATCAATCTGCTGATTTAATCGCTTGCCAGAAGGTACTTTGTTTTCCCAGTAAATCAGGATTAAAATTCAAATGTAGGTTTGTCATGGTAGATGGTTGGGGTTTGTTTCTGGCTCTGACAAAAAGACCACTATGGAACATTTCAGATCCTCTTCTGCAAAAGGTAAGGAAACTATAAATTTAGTGAAACACCACTATTTCAGAGGTCTCTTAATTCAAGCAGCATGGTTAAGTGAATGTTGACTACTACTTCTCCTCCTGTGATCCATGCTGCAAGAATTTTTGTTGTTTGTATATATGTATTTGAACTTACTGTGGCTTTATGTCAAAAATACCAATTTTCAGTGAAAAGTAAACAGTATAGATGAATAATACTAATGTCCTTTAGAAAAGTTCACACTGCACTAATACAAATAATTCACTAAGCTAAATAATAATTTCAAAGCATAATCTTTAGGTTAGCAAAGTTGCACTGTTGTTGCCTGTTTCTCAAAGCAAGGAAATAAGGCCTTGCAAATTTTGGGTTACAGATCACAGAAGTAATAACATAAGACAGTGAAGAGATGTCGTTGGGGCAGATTTCAAACTAACCTTGCTCCTTTTTGTACTATAAAAGAGTATGTTCAGACTTGTCTCTACCTTGAGTTCAAGTTAACTCTATGAAAAATCATCTTGGTAATACGCAGTTGCACTAAAAAAAAAAAAGTTCCTAAGACATTCCCCAACAGATATGAGTAGGCAGGTTTTCATTAGGACAGTGGAAGGTATATTTCTAACTTAAAGCTTTTTTTCTTTCTGTTGTCAAAATTCACATTTATGCTCAAAATATTTGAACTTCTTAATTTATAAAATGTATATTTGTTTTTTAGAAATCTGGAAACATTTTTATGCCTGTGAAATTACCCATTCTTAAATGCTTTCTTAAAATAACCTTATTCCAAAAAGTCCAGACTGGAGCAGAATTCCGTGCATGAAATCAACTTGAACATGAAGCTGACAGAGTAGTCGTCAGAATGACAGCCAACGGAAACTTTTATATTAGAGAGTGTTATGCTTTGCTATTGTTCCAACAAAACCTGCAGATAAAAATTTTTGTTATATAGTGATAGTTCATGCAGAGAGGACCTGAAATTGAAGCTGTTGAAAATAAATATGATTTTGTCTCCTTTAGATAACTCATCTATGTTTAAAGTATCTTTAAAACAAAACAATAAAGCATTAGCTGTGGCTTTGAGTGCAGAGAAGGAAAATTCTCGGAAGCTAAAGAATGAGAAGATTTTTCTTCAGAAGGAAATAGAAAACCTGCAGCTTCATAATATCTTGCTTCGTCGAAAACTAAACTGTTTGGTATGCTCTAATATACATCTCAGATTTGTGAAGTTATATCATCTGATAGCATAGTATTCACATTTGATTTTTCTTTTGTAGGATTATTTTGTCCATCAGTGTATATGTCTATCCATGGCTATTTTAGTGTCAGCTTCACCTTTATAGGTATTGAGATGGTATTAACAATAATTTTGTGCTCAATTGAGTGTTTAAAAAAAAACTTGCAACATAGATTCACCTTTATATCTTGTCTTTTCTTAAGCCAAAAGCCACTTAAAGTATATTTTATCTTACTCTTTTTTACATGCAGAATAAAACTCTTATAGAAATAGAAGCATTTTTGAATTACAACCTCTTAACTGCAATAGAAATAAGCAGTCTTTCTGAGGTAAGATGTTTTTTGAACTGTTACCATATTTAACGCATTTTCCAGGATAATATTTTGAAAGCATCTAAATCAGTGCAATGTTGAAGTAATATATGCGTTTTAAAACATTTACCCCAATTCCTTAAAACCTGGGATGAAACCCTAGTCTAGTGAAATCAATTAAATTTTACTGTTGCTTTCACTGAATATTTAGGATTTAATCTTGTTTGTAAAGTATCTAAAAGTTAAATATCAGTTAGCCCTGATGAAGTCGTGTGGTTAAAAGCAAACCAAAAAAAGCATAATACTTCAGTATGTGGTATTCTTCACCAATGAGTGAGCTATTTGCCTTCCTTGCTTAGTGCTGCAATAAATATCTTGCACGTGGAAACTTTGCCAGAAAACATAGTCCATGTCAGTCCTTGTGTCACGATAAAATTATAGTTCATTTTTAAAAAATATTATTTTTATTGTCTATTCTAAATAGCTGCTTAATGTTGCTCTGTGCTTCTATATGTATAATGCACTTTGCATTAATTATATCAACGTTTAAAAAGTCTACACATTCCTTTGGGATGCAAGTAGGTTACAGATTTTGATAAGTTTTGCTACAAAATATTTGTCTTTATTGTGTATGTTTGAATATCATGCACCTTTTATCGGTACTTCTGTTTTTTTGCCCATTCATTACTTTTTTTTTTTTTTCCTGTGACTATTTCTGATACTTAAAACATTAGAGAATATTCAACTGTTTCTACTTCCCCACTGTTCTTCTTTTGAAAGAATCTTCAGAGTTCTCTTTCTCTGTCAGCTGGTCCAAGTAGCTCCACTGATGGCCAGTTCAAGAGTACATGTCAGTCAGCTAGGTAGGTGGCTATATGAAATGCAGAAAATTATAAGTGTCTGTGGATTTTTTTTTTTTTTTACAACTAATCTTTGTATATTGTCCTAGGTATTTTTGAGGTAGTAAGAAACCATTCCCTGTCTAATTCAGAAATTATCTATTTGCAACTTAGAATTTATATATAGAGAGAATGGTAGACAAAACTTGCGTTTGAATAACTTGCTGCTTTCTTAATGGGATCTCAGCAGCACAAAGCAGGATTCTCTGTTATGAAAAATGTGTTTGCCCCTAAGATACAGCCAGATTTCATAGCTGAGTTCTTGTTTTCTGCTTTTATACATTATTAAGGGAATGTTTTAAACAATTGAATGTTATGGCATAAAATTTAATAAAAATCTTCACGGTAACATTTCCTCTTTTCAGATATGTAGAATTGCCAGTGAAGCTTCCTTTAATTGCAACAGCTAATACCAAACAGCAAGATAGCACTTCTGTGTGTGAAATACCGAATTCTTATAAGTGTACTGCTGTTTTGTCAAAGGAAACGCGTTCAGGTCAAATTAAGTTTGCATTGTCGTTGCCTTCTAGTACAAATAATCAGAAGTTAATTGAAAATGACCCAGTGGAAACAACCATTGACAGAAGTATATTTTTTAAAGGTATAATGTGTTTCTGTACAGGTGATTTATTTTACAGAGCTATCTGAGAATTAGTATTTAATAATTCATTGCTTGATAAACTAATGAAAAACAGAATGCTCACCCATAAGTATAGGTGTCTTGACAATCACTTGTAGAATGAAGTTCATTGAAATAACACAGCTGAAATGTAACAAAATTAATGTGAACAGAACAAAACTTTGATAAGATAACCAAATAATAACTGAAGTAGTTGTAGAAAAATACATTTTTACTTATACTCAATTTTAAAAGTCCAATTTTGGTAAAATATTAAATTAGTTTTAGTTAACTAAATTTTTAAGGACCAAGCACAGAATATGCAGTGTGTAATTTTCCATGCTTCTGGTCCAACCTTCAGTAATCTGTCTTACTCTGATAACTATATTCTTTCTTTCCCCAAGCTGCTGAAATTTTTCTCTTTGCAGAAAATCAGTTATGCACAGAACTAAGTTGCAATAGTGCTTTCCTGACTCATGTCAAAAATACACAATCTTTAAGACAATCTGAGGAGTTTACAAAACAATATAATGATAGTTCATTGCCATTCCAAGGAAGTGTGACAGAAAGAAAGAAACGTGCAGTACTTCATAAGTCAAAACCTCAACCTAATATAAATGATTTTGATAAAAAATGTAGCTCAAGTAATCTGCCTCATGGTATCAACAGCAGCAGCAACACCAATGACATGAATTTGCAGGAAGGTTCAAGTGACTTCCTTCACATTATTCCTTCACCTCTTAAGTTTAGCAGTGAAGGTAAGATAGATTTTAAGAAGCTGCATTTTACTGACAAGGTGAAGCCCGAAGAAACTGTTTATGATGCTGATATGGAGCTGACCACCAGTGATGCAGGTGAATTACTCACAGTTACAGCGAAAGACAAAGATAAATTGCACAGAAGTAGAAATAGTAATGCCAATTCTGATAAAATATTCTCAAATTTCAGAAAAGTAAAATATTCTAAGAAGGATAAAGAGAAAATTAAAAGCAAGACTGAAGTTAGTTCAAATTTGTATACAAAAGAAAGGAACACTAGGGCTGACAGTAGTGAGGTTTCAAAAACTACTGACTCACAAACTCAACTATTCCAAAGTCAGACAGAACAGCTACCTACAGGAAATTCTGTAGGGCAACAGAGTTTGCTACATACCAGCAAATACTGTCAAGCAGAAAATTCTCTAAGTAAAGCTAAAGATTCTAGCAGGACACACCAGGTTAACTTAATGAGTCCAAGAAAAGGGGAGACAAATAAAGAAACTTTCTCAGAAATGTTTAAAGACATGGAAAGCAAAATACAAAAAGCAGACTCAAACTCATCTATCAACAAGATGCCACCAGAAGTTTATTGTGCTGAAAATTTACCATTGCAGGATAACACTTCTAATGTATTGCCTTTACAGCAGGACTTTCTGCATACAAATGAGAAACATAGCAGACCAAAAATAAACAGGAAAGCTTTTCAAAACCCTTCTAAAATTAGCACAGCAAAATACTGTAGAGAGGAAAATGGGCAGTATGGAGAATACATTTCAAAAAAGTCTCAAACAGAGATAAGCCAACATGACAGCAAGAGAAAACAAGACCAGAAGAATATTATAAAGAGAAAATACAACAAAAAAAGTAGATACAAACAAAGTGGAGAAACTGAAAGTGACAGCATTCATAAAATTACTCAGAAAATAGACCAAAAGAGAAGCCATTTTTCGCCAGGCAGATTAAAACGTTCATTGGCAAAGGCTAGCCGGAAAGCATATATAATACCAACAGAAAATCTTACACAGTTCCCACTTTGTAAAAATGAAGAACTAAAACATAAGGATGCATTTCATGCAGAGGCTGTTCGTGAAAATAGAGTAACTGAAACTCATCAAATGCAAGTAGCTTTAGTTACTCAGGATGGCGTAGCTATGAATAGACCACAAGCTAAAGAACAAGCTGATGATAATGCTAATATGTTAAAGAAAGTAGATTCCTCATCAGTGGCACATGAAAACTCTCACATTAGTAATTTTCCTGACAATCAGGTGAAGTGCAAACAGAGGTTTAGTTCTGATATTACTGAGACCAGACCAGGAAAAAATTATTTCAGGGATATTGATCGGGGGGAGCAGAACATTTTGGATGACGAGGAAGTCCTTCATGAGATAGATTCCTCTATGAGCAAGTTAAAGTCTACAGTTCAAAAACCAGAATTTTTAAAATTTTTACCTGTTGAATGTTCAAAGAATATGCTATTAAATGTAGATAGCTTTTTCCAGGAAGGTCTTTCCAATGTAGAGCTCCAAGCTCTTGATAACCGCAGTGCTTCTATGAACTTTTCTGTACAGAAAAACTCTGAAATCTGTGGAGAAAATTACCCTAATAAAGCACTGGATGCTGGAAAAGCAGAACAAAAACTGGATCATATTTCTAAAGAGACTTACAAAAATACTCTGACACCTTGTCATGGTAAGTGTATGGGTGAGAAAACCCCCATTTTCAATTAGGTAGTGCCTGAATTAGTGGTATCTTGTCTTAGTACAATCCTACTCTGATTGTTTGCTTAGAGTGGATAAAACAGGAGTGGAAAAAGGTAAGACTGAAAATCACTAAAATACAATGACAATGTATTTTTAAATTGTAGTACCTAATATCCTTGTTAATTTTTAGTGTATTCCAATTTGGCATTTTATTTCAGCAGATGTACGTGGTCTACATTCTTAAGGAGCAGTTATAGTTGGAGCCTGTATTCATTTTTCAAAGAATGTGATGGAATTCAGAAAGTTGGGGATAGAAAAGATGGAATAGCTTGAGTTTTAATACAAGGGAAATAAGAGTGAACTACACTGTTCCCTTCATAAATGGAGATCATAGCTGGACTTAAAGATTTAATTTGTATTTATTTAGAAACACTAATTCAATAGTATAGATCTCAGAATTCCTAACTACTTTGAACAGGTTTTTCTCTAGAATCTACCCATGAGCAAACTTTCATGTGGCAACCTCTTTTTTAAGTAAGATATACTAAATTAAGAAAGTAATAAAATTTCAGTGTAGTCTGGAAGATAGGTTTAGATTCTTCTATCATACAATGAAATTACTCTAAAGGAGCTAAAGGAATATATGACTAACCCATCTATGCTATAGTTTAAATATGCTTTAAAATGTAGCTTTGAAGTTTCCTAATATGAGGGATCTATTTTGTAAACATACTTATTCTCCACAAGATCCTGTTTACTCATTGTCTCTGAGAATGTCCCAACACCTAGACAGTTTCCTATCTCAAAGTGTTTGAATCCCAAACTATCAAGCAGATACTACCGTGGCTTCATTTGAATGCATGGACTCAATGGCCAAAAAAATCCCCTATTTTACATGACCATAGAATAGGAATACTGGCAGAATTAGGCCACCAGGTGAAGTATTAGTCCTGGTAATTTGCAGTCGCATCTTCGATTCCTTCTTGGTAAGGTAGAAAAAGGATCCTATAATTCTATTAGCTTTAATGATAAGGTAGTAAACCCTCGTGATCAGCAGTATCAAAGGCTACTGACATGAAAAGCAAGCTAATCATTTGATCTCCATCCATGTAAGCGTGGTTCAAAAACCAGTTAATTTTTCATCCTATATCCAAATCTATATGTTGAATTAAAGCAAGGAAATGCCGTCCTTTCTGATGATGCCAGCTCTTCTGATCACTACCTTGAGCTATACTTAGAAATATACCTTGAAAGTCTCCTGTAATGACAGTCTCTATATAGTTAGATCCATGTGAATGTAAACATACTCGAAGGCATCCAGCTTTCCTAAATGCAGACTCATAGATGTCTCAAAACTCTTGCTGCTTAAAAAGAAACTGACTGGATCTCTAACCTTAAGCTTTAGGAAAAACCTCAGAATAACAGTTTACTTTCACTTTAAAACTAGTACAAATCAAGATTGGTTTGTGAAGGAGCCAGAGTTGGGAGATTTTCATGGTCGTAAAGCCCTCTCATTTAATCAAATGAGCATTGCTCTTCCTTAATGAACTCCTTCAAAAGACAATGCTTTATTTTTATTTTTTTTTCCTCCATAAATCAGGAGTGACTTGCTGCAAGTAGTGCAAAGTCACCTTAACATGTCTCTCATATTTAGAAGTAAAGCTAGCAGAAATCCAATGAAGAACCTCTGACTTTATGTCTCCGCTTAACACATTTCAGAATACTATTGATAAAATGATCAATCTTGCCCACTGAGATATTTTACTTGGTCTCAGCACAGAATTCTACTAAAGGCAAATAGTAATTTAGCACTATCAGCTTGACCATCAGTTAAGAGTATGTATGCTAGACTGTACAAGGCATTTAGATGCTATAATAAAATCTTCACTTTTTTGACAGGTATGTAAATATACAGTAATATAATTTATTAGTCTCAAGATAGGCACAACAAAAAATTAATTTATCCCATATGTGTGTGAATTTCCTCTGTGAGATCTATAGCATCCATTTGCTGCCCCAGAGGATTTAAGGTAAAGCATTCAAACTCAAGAAGTGAAGATAAGAGAGTTTTAAATTCAGTTCCTTTGAAAACTAGGTGTTCTCATCTGGATGTAGTAAATCTAAAACTTGACCTATATCAGTGAAGAATGTGCACTCTTGGAAGAACTTCTAAGGAATACAGATTAAGACTATTTATTTCATCTTGGATTGTTGTCTGCATTAAATCTTAGTGCTTTTCAGAAAGACTATGATCTATAAACGGTTTAGAATGTTTTGAAATGTGGGCTAAATAATAATTCCAATATTTCTTCCAAGCTATCAAAATATTTATTTTCAAATTAAGTATTGATTGTTTAGTCTGGCATTCTGAGTTAGTTTTCAAGGATTATGGAAAACTAACACAAATAGTACCTCTTCTGTGAAGGCTGGTTACTTTTTATTATGGGATATTCCTCTTGGACATGTTCAGTGGTTCAAAATATGAGGCATTGTAAATAGTTTGGTAGTATACAGTTTTGAAGATAAGGAGGCTTACCTTGCTATGCTGATTTTACGCACATATACTCAAAGAGCAGGCATAAAGTTAGAAAATGCAGTTCTAGAGAACTCTTGTACGGATTGGATCTTCAGATTATACATGTATGCCTTCTCCCTGCATTCAAGGTCCTGAGCTGTGTGCAATTTTATTTTTTTTTTAACTGTAATAACTCTTGTGAGTCCTAAGCACCTAGCTGCAAATTACAGTACTTACAGGACTTTCTTAAAATGTCCCAAGAGCCATAGCAGACCTCAAACAGCTCCAAATTTGGGTAGCTTGAAAGCTGCTGTAATGGCATTTTCTTCAATCATCTGTTCTAATTTTTGCTGAACATCATTAGAGCAGGAGCAGTAACCAGTGTACTGGAATTAAGAAATACCAATTAAAAATAATTATGAATTGAAAATTTACTTAATGAGTCAGAAAAATATTCAAATTGAGACATATATACTACTGTATTCACAGGGAGAAAGGCTTTGCAAGATCTGACAAATAGTAGTATATGCTCTCACACTTCCTTACCTAAATCCCCCAAAAATTTAGAAGAAAACTCAGCAGCACCATCTAAACGAGGAAGAGCCACTATTTGCTACAAAGAACCCAAACTAAACAGGTATGTATATGTAAATTAGGGCTTTTGTTTGGGGTTTTTTGGAGTATGTAACTATCCTGAGTAAAGATTTGCTATTAAACCCCCCAAATAAAGAGTTGAACTGTTCCTTTCACAAGTGTCTCTCGCAAAGATACTTCCATGTTGATATAAAACATCTCCTGTCTGTGGCAAGATTTCCAAGTGCCAAAGTAAGACACCAACAGTATTCAAGTCTCAAAATGTAAATATAACGTGTTAACATTTAAATATAACATAACATAAACTCATACCATAATAATGTCCTTGTAATATTTTCAAGTGGCATGATAATTTATGCACTACTATTATATAATTCAGTCATTTTGCTTTAACTAGCTCTATCTAATGTAAGAAATCACTTGAGTTTAAGATACATTAATTTGATAATCAGTTATTTCCTTCTCGGTGTTCTTGGCAAATTTAGTGACACAGGATTTCCGAGAGTGTTAAAAGACAAGACATAAGTTGTGTAATAGCTATTAAAATTTAAAAGGATTTTAAAGCCAAACTTCCATTAAGAAAATAGTATTTTTGCACTTACATGACTAGAGCTGAATCCCAATGGACATTTAAGTTGATTACTTCTGAAAATACTCTGAGAGGTTGTTTGCCACAAAATTTGTTGAGATTTTTGTTGGGTTTTTTTAAGTAAAATATTAATTTAAGGAAAAAAATATGCTGTGTTGTGTGTGCATTAGTAGAGTGCATATTCTTGAGGTAAAGACAGTATCAAGTTTTCCCCATAACAGTGCTGAGAGCAAAAGGGTTGTAGCAATTTACTTTGACAAAGGTGTAAAAGAGGTAAGTCTTCCTTTTCTGGCAAAACTGTGAGAGGAGAAGAAAAGAAATCCACAAACTGAAAGAATTACCACAATGTTCTTATACACCCTCAAAATATTTCTATTTACCTGTGTAAGTAAGCAAACATTAGTTGAACCAATGAGACTGAGGACAAATAGGATCTAAAAGGAACATAGGAAGTGTCTTTTCACTTTACCACTGGCTTTTCAGAAATACTCATGCCAGATAGCTTGTAAAAGAAATGCAAAGGGATTAGAGTTACATTTTTCTTTTACTAATTGAATTGGATTCTAAAATGCTGTAATGGGATATTGACACATTTTCCTCTCTTGCCCCACAATGATAAGGCTCAGTATTTCTGGAGACAGACAGTAACTAATAACAGAAAAAAATGTGGATGTTACTCAAGATTTTAGATTACTGTCTCCTATTTATATTTTATTTTCAAGTATACTGTCTTGAATGGATGCTGTTAAGCTTTTGGTTTGAATAATTTGAGTCTTGTTTTATAGGAATAAGTTATGATTACTTACATATTAATATGATACAGGCCATATAAAAAGACTACTACTTTTAGCATTATTTTGGAAAACAGTAGTGGTCTATGCCTTGCTATTTCAGATATATTTATTTTCTATACATTTAATTTCTTTAGTGTATCAAGTTTTCACTGAGAGTATTTACCATTTGGAATTGTTATTATAATTGCATAATTACTATAGTTACATAGGTGCTTGGTGATATTAATACATGATATCTTTTATTTCTTTTGTTTACAGCAAATTAAGGCGTGGGGATCAGTTTACAGATACACAATTTCTGGATTCCCCAGTCTATAAAGTAAAAAATAAGAGAAGTTTTAAAAGTAAATCAAAATTTATTTGAAGAAGACAAGAGAATTGCCTTTATGAACAATACTTCTAAAATGGGTACAATTTTTAATATATATATTTGTATGTTTAGCATCATAGAGTGCTTATTGTTCTTTGATTAGTGAAGGTATTCCAAAGTGGAATTTCCTGGAAAGAAGCCCCTATAGAAAGGACACAGAATACTTTACTGAGGAAGGCAAATACAGGTTAGGCTCCACTCTTGTGTTTTGTGTTTCTGATCAGTAATTTATAATCTGTTCAAAGGGTTTGCAGCACTTCTTAATTTGTAAGTGTATGTTTTAATGAGAATTAAAAATAAATCATCTTTGGGAATTTTAATGTGAGTTGTTCATATTTACCATGAATAGAACCATTTCTCAGTATTGGTTGGAACAGACACAAGCATCCCAAATTTTGATAAATCTACTGAAATAGATGGAGACAGTCCCTTTTTGATAACAGAATCATCCTGAAATCTGAATAAGGAAGTCTCATTTTGAAGAATAGTAGAGAGAAGTCTAGTGTCTAGAGTATGTGCCAGAGGCAGCCAGAAAGAAAATAGCACTGCAATAGAAAATCAATAGTAAATAGGATCCAGACAAAGCAACAGCTTGAGTTTCCAGTTGAGAGTATGAATTATACAACCACATCATACCATTTGGCTATCAGGTCTTTGTACTGCTTCCCCTCTGGATTCTCATTAATCACTTCTGCATTCCATAATGCACCATCAGCTGACAGATTTCTGGCATTATCCGAATTGTGGGTGCTGCCAGCTGCAGGCTGTAGCTCACAGCCCACACAGCTTTTACAGATTGCATTGGATAAGGTTCAGGTTCTTTTTGCAACCAAAGTAGCCATAGCTCTTTTTTAATGGGATACAAATAAGTTAAAGTCTTTTGGTTATAGAAGGTGGTTCTTCACATGGTATGCAGTTATGCTGAGGAAATCCTTACTACAGGAGTAGATTTTATTGATTTACATAGGCTTAAAAATTGAGCAAATTAATGGAAGAAAAATCTGTGAGGAATTACGAGAAACACCATTTCTGGCACAGGATGTCCCTGAATTGCAAATTGTTGAAGGCTGGAAGAGCGTTCTGGAGAAGCCTTACTGTGCATTTGACCAAATTTTATATTTTCTTTGGTTAGCTAGACTTTTGGCCTGATGCTGCTTTTAAGAGGTATAACTGATACTCTTAAATTTATAATATATTCTTAAAAATACCAAACCAGACTATACTCTTTGTACTTTGTTGTAGCTTCCATTGTAATTTGGAAAGGTGATGAAGAAAATAGTCCTGGAAACTTTCCATGCATGTTAAAGACAAGAAGGTGATTGGGAGAAGTTGGTATTGATTTACAGAGGGGAAATCCTGCTTTATTAACCTGACTGACTTCTACAATGAGACGACTGGCTTGGTGACTGAGGGGAGAGCAGGAGATGATGTTTCTCAGCTTTAGTAAGGCTTTTGACATTATCTCTGATAACATCCTAGAGACAAGCTGATGACGTATGTGTTAATTAAGCACACAGCGAGGTGGTTGAAAACTGGCCAGAGGGTTGTGATCAGCGGCATACAGTCCAGTTGGAGGCAAAACACTAGAGCTCCCCAGGGTTTCATACTGGGGTTGGTAGTGTTTAACATCTTCATTAATGAGCTGTATGATGGCACAGAGTGCAGCCTACACAAGTTTGCAGTTGATAGGAAACTAGGAGGAGCGGCTGAAACACTGGATGGTTATGTTGCCATTCAGAGGGACGAGGACAGGCTGGAGAAATGGGCCAAGAAGAATCTCATGAAGTTCAGCAAGGGGAACATACGTCCTTCTGTGAGTTGCCAAAATTTCAGCTGCATATTTTGACAGAAAAATGAGTCATACATATCAACATGTACTCCTTGGTAGAGCTTTCAGATCTGTCCATTCTACATATAAGTCTTGAACTATAACCATAAACAGTAAGAAGCACAAAAGCATTCTTTACAAGTATTGAAGTAGTACCACAACTGTTTTCACTTGTTTTTTTTATGACAGTCTGTAGCCCCAAGGCAGCTTCCCCAAGATCCTGCAGAGCATTTCATGTATGAATTTAATATGCCGCTAGCAAGGTAGTTTACATAGGGGACCTCTATCCTCTGAACAGAGAGCTTGTCTAGCTGATGTCACTAGTTCCATGCAAAGATTGCAAATGTACAGCAATAAGGACAGCGAGATGCTTTCATACAGAACCTCATGGGGGGGGGGGGATTATTCCATCAGTATGAAAATTCTTCTAATATTAAATTTACCTTATCAACCAGGCAATGTGATCTGAGAAGTTTCAGCAAACAAACTTTTTCATTCTGAAACATACATGGTATGTCACTATAGCAACAAGACCATTATGAAGAGGTGCAGAAATGGTTGGGAAAATAGATTCTATCCTGATTCAATGTTATTTATAAAAGGTTACATATAAAATATTTTAATGCATTCTTTCTTGTATTTTTTTACCAAGTTTGTAATTAATTGGGGTTTTTAGAAATTGAAAGCTAGCAAGAATATTTCAGTGTTTATCAGCATCACCAGCTGTGTTATTAGAAATCCGAAAGAAGTATCTGTTACAACCTATGTTCCCTGTGCTGGCACCGCAGCAGCAAAACACAGTGTTTTTTAAAGTATTTGTTTCTGTTGCCTGTGGTTTGAAAGCTAGAAACAGAAGCACATGCTTCATTTTCTCAGAAAAAGATAATCTTTTTGGAGATGATCTTCATTATTTTTTCAGTGAAGGTCCCATTGTTCCACACAGCCTCAGGGGTTACCAGCTAGACTGCTACAGTGTTCCAAATGACAGTATAAGGCCTAGGGCTTTATGCCTTAGTTTCTTCCATTCCTTTTAGTATAGATACCTTTCAAAGTAACAAAGGATGAAGAAAATGATCTGAAGATGCACAGAAGTTACTTTAAGTAACTCTGAAATATTATTGTTGCTACTGCCCTTCTTTCCTTGTTTTTTCCATCATTACTGGTTTTGTTGCTCAAATTTATGTTCTATACACAGAAAATTTACTTTGTTATTTTCTAGGATGCAGTTCTTGTTCTGCAAAATGGTCGCTTACTTTAGGTGCTGCATAAATAATGTTACATTACCCGTTGAATCTTCACTAAATGTGCTTCTTTTACCAGATCAGTTGATACATTAGAAGCTCTTGCCAGGAAAAAGATATAAAAACAGCTCATGATATTGGAGATAAAAATTAATCTGTAGCTGTCATGGGGATTAAGGTTCTTTTTGTTGAGGATAAGGTAATTTGAACTTCTTTTTATAGTTTCAAGGTTGCTTTTTCTCATGTTTATTCAATCTAAATTTTCTTAAATTTAATATTTTAGGTTACCACTGAGAAAGATTTTGATTGTTTTAAAATTTGTAGGAAAATTAATACTATGTACTTAGATTAAACAGGAATAGGAAAATACTTGTGATTCTATCAACCCTTGCTTGCACAAGTAGCCCTTACAAAAGCTTATAATATCTGGAAGTTACTGCTGATTATTTTGTGAGTGCAAATTTATGCAAAATTGCCTTTCAGCTCATGTTCACTACATTGCTGGATTTTATCACAATTTAAAGTTACCTGTGGAGATTTTACTGTTAGAACACAACAACGGTTCACATTGCTAACGTTGCCATTTTGCTCTGGAGGAACATGCGTGTCCTTGGAGAAAGTGTGAGGTATGTCTTAGCGTGGGAATATACCTTAAAAGGATCCAGTAAATAAATTGCGTGGTTAGCTCTAAACGTTAAGAACAACTGACTTGTGACTTTTGAGGGGCCCGCAGCTCAGCTTCTGACGGCGGGGCGCGGTGCTCTGGAGCGCCGTGCGCGGGTGCCCCGGCGAGCTCCCCGCTCTGCCCTCCCGCTGCCGCCGTGTCCGCCCCGCTGCGGCGCGGCCCCGCCCCGGCCGGCCAAGGGCTCTCCAGCTGCGGCTGCTGCAGCTGCCCGAGATTTCCTGCCACTGCTGGTTCCGGGGCTGGGGTACAATGTCTCTGCAAGGGGCGGCGGGGGCTGAGGAGCTGATTTTCTATGTGAATGGGAGGAAGGTAAGTGTTGCCCGGAACGAGCGTGGAGACAGGGGGGCTGCTGTGTCAGAAGTAACCCCGGAGGGTGTGGGCACAGAACTGGCTTCCTCGGATTTCTCCCTCATGGGAGGGAATCCTCACACAAACCTCCAGAAGCATTCCTTCCCATCCTCTCCTCGCTGGGTAAAAAGCAAATCAGCCTCCAAGTATTACTTTAGCTAGCTAACACTTTTCTGCGTACAGCAAGTGCTGTTAGAAGGGAAGAAGCAGCATAGGAGGACAAACGTGATTACAACATCCCATTTTAGCTAGCTCTGCTGCCTTTGGGGGAAAAATGCGTCAAAGTGAAATGGACTTTCAGCTAGGTATCAAATTTGGCTGGTGAGCAAACCAGTTTTTCATTTGTACGTGCCTGGCTTCTCATCTTTGATGGTATCAGAGAAGAGATTTTCAGAGGCACAACAGAAAGTCAGGAAGACTCAGGTGCCAAAATATGGATTATTGGCCAACATAAAGATAATATTGCAAGAGCAAAATTAAACTAGTGGTTGATTCAATGCAGCTGGGAGGAACTAGCTGATTCCAAGCAACGAAATAAGAAATACTCTAATCAATCAAGAATGTTGGCATTTCTGTTGCTCTCTGTTGTTAATCTCTTAAGGCAAGTAAAAGTTTCTATAAATAAAACTAGAAGAAAAGTGATTCCTGCTGATAGCCTTACAGGCTTCCTCTGGTGTTCATCCCAGTAGGTTAAAGTGCCAGGGAAACTCAAAAATCTACAAACCATTAATTCTTTATGCTGTGCTGCCTCTATTGTAGCAAAGTACTGCTGTGTTTTTATTTCTAGTGTCACTGAAGGTAATTTCTTTCAGAATGACCTTTCACAGTTATTTTTAGTAGTTGCAAGGTGCCCTGTCACTTCTTTCCTGGAAACGTATCTGAGAAGGAATTTCCAGAAGGAGCCCAAACTCTCCTGTGGTCTTTGGCAATTAGTCTAGTTCTATGAGAGGGAACCAGAGAAGGATTCTCTTCTAGTTTTGTGGGACTGTAGTCTGTGCCCTGAATTTTGAAAAGCCTTGGTTTCTTAGTTAAAATTTATTTTTCATTTCTTACTCCAGATAATAGAGAAAAATGCTGATCCTGAACAAATGCTGTTGTCTTATCTGCGAAAGAGGCGTATCCTTTTCCTGTCAGGTCCCTTAAGTCACTCATTTGAAAGCCTTATTCAAGCAAAATTCTGATTAATTATAATTACCATGATTTACCAGGTTAAGGAAGTTGGGACTCCCTTAAGATAAAAAAACATATTAAATGATATGTCTTTCTTAAGCCAAATAGTCTTCAGTCACTGCTATATTTTTAGCCTGGTTTCCTAAACAAAAAGTTATGCCATGAGGCACAATGTGTATGTGTGCATCTGTGTTCCTCCCCTCTCGCCCCCTGAAGAAACCTAAAGAACCTTTTGGCTAGTATATGTAAAGTTTGACAGTCTCCAAGTTTTGTAAAAGTCTCTCTACCAGGAAAGGGGAGACCTTGTGATGAGACCCTGTCTGGTGGAATTTTGAGGTAATCTATTTTTTCTGATGATAAGAATTCCAAACAGATTTCTAAACTCAAAACCCAGGTTTAATAGTAAGTAAATATGAAAAAGTATGGTTTTAAAACAGAAAAAAAAATAAATAGACAAGACAGAACAGAAGATGGGAGAGCTAGAGCTCTCACCCTGCCAGTTTTGTCTTTGCAAAAAGGTTCTTTCACCCTTGGTTTCAGTCCACAGCTCAGTGCCGTTCTGGGTTGCTATAAATTGTGCAATACTTGCTCTGATCTTTTCCTCTCTTTCTATTCACCATTTCAGAGGCTTGACTGTGTGCCTGCTCTCAACTGTTCTTTTCCAAAATCTGCTGCCTCACAAGCTTATTCCCAGTGCTCATGAAGCTGTTGTGTAATATTCTGAACACGTGTAAGGATTCACAGCCAGAAGCAGGGAGAAAATGTAGGGAAGAGCAGCATCTCTCCTTTTTGCAGCTTCCTAGACTGTCAAATGAAACGTACTCCCACAGGGCAGGTGATGTGACCTTATACTATAGAAATTGCACAGGGGAGACATTTTATATTTGTCTCAAAAGAAAAACTTAAATTTAAATGTTTGTTACTGGTTAGTCATAAGGAGGAGTCTGGAACAGAATAGGTTGCTGTAGTGATGGTGCTTATGAAATTATTCTTCTGGAATTTGAACAACTTCAGGCTCCATTGGACTATAAAAAGTGGAAAATTAAATCATAGAATCATTGAGGTTGAAAAAGACCTTTAAGATCATCGAGTCCAACCATTAACCTAACACTGCCAAGTCCACCACTAAACCATGTCCCTAAGCACCACATCTACGCGTCTTTTAAATACCTCCAGGGATGGGGACTCCACCACTTCCATGGGCAGCCTGTTCCAATGCTTGACAACTGTTTTGGTGAAGAAAGAAAATTTTCCTAATATCCAATCTAAACCTCCCCTGGCCTTGAAGCCATTTCCTCTTGTCCTATCACTTGCTACTTGGGAGAAGAGACTGAACACTCACCAAGTAGCTCAGTATCTGCCTACAACCTGAGTTGTAGTTTATTGGGTAAAGTGTATTGGTGAGTGAGAGAATGTAATTCTGCACTGACTTGCTCTGACACCTTGAAAAAATCATTTAACCTTTCTATATCATTGTACTCTGCTTATAAAATGAGGATAAGATTAACTTGTTTGCAGGAGCTAATTGGTTTTGCTGTACAATTTAAATGTCAAATTGTAGTATTCCTTCCCTCTGTATGATGGTGTGCCATTCCCTGAGATGCGCCTGCCCAGCTGTGTTTGAGACTACTCTGTTACTCAGACACAGGAACTGATCCTTTTCACAGCAAGCCTCCATATTTAGTTGAGTTAACATAGCTAGGGGGACAGCTAGCTAAAAATTAATGTCAGGGAACAAAAATGTAGGACAGGAATATATTATGCTGATGTTGCCAAACTCTTTATAATGTGAAGTGATTGCCTGAGTGAGTGTGAGGCACTTTAGCATCTTCCCATAACCTTGCCACACAAACCCAATACAGCTGGCCTCAAGCTTTTGAGCAGAATAAAGACCAAAATGAGACCTGATAATTTATTTTTTTTCCCTAATAACAGCATTTTCAGTCCGTCTTACAGGAACTAAGTATGGCTGTGGAGAAGGTGGCTGTGGGGCCTGCACGGTGATGATATCAACTTATGAGCCAACTTCAAAGAAGATACGGTATCCTTAACAGAAAATTTTGAAAACCACACAGAATTTTATGACTGTAGATACCATTTCCAGATATGAAACTGTAAAAACAAAATTGTAAAATCTGTTCATAATAGTAAAAGAATCAAAAGGAAGGGTCACTTAAATCCAAAAGAGAAAGCTGTAAAAAATACTGTTCATTCAGCTATGTTGTAAACTTGCTGAATTATCATGCTTAAATGCTTAGTTTGCTCATATATGCTGACAGCTCCTGTGAGGAGCTTTCTCTTTAGAAGGCATACATTTAACACCCTTTGTACTGACCACTGGAATGTGGCTCCTATCTGCAGCTCTGTCACATGACTGATGGGAAGATAGGGCAGGCAGAAGTTTGAGTCTTACCAGCCCCTTCATACTGAACTCCCTCTCTACACCCCACCCACTAAAAAGAAGGGCTTTGAAACTTAAAGCTAGAGTTTCATTAAGGTAAAAACTGGAATAAATTACTTTTAAATTGAGAAAACTCTAGTCAAATTGTTAAATAGTATCGTCATTGTCAATTGAAAACTTTTTTAGGTGGGGAAAAAGACAAAATGTTCCAGTTGTTCCTTTTGACAATTGCATTACGTTGGAATGCAATGCAAATGAAAATATTTGAAGTTATTTTAAGAATTGAAATTAAAACAGTCAGAATGACACTTGAAACATTTCATCTATAGTAAAGCAAAATATTTTATTGCTAATGATGAAAAGCTTTGAAGAATGGTATTTATTTTACATCAGAATTTCCTTTGGGTCTGAAATTGGATTACAAATTTGCAGCAGTAATTCTTTACTTCCTTTAAACGACTACACCAACCCTCTCTTCTCCATCTTCTTCCTCCAAAACACACTTGACAGGTTGCTTGTTGGCAGGAGAAACAAGAGGGCAATTAGAAAAGACTGAAGTATTATAAGGAAGATATAAATTCTATGGAACTGTCCTTACAGATAACAGTTTTACTGGGGACAAGAGATGCAGCTAGTAAGTGATCCTTTCTATAAAGCTTATTCTCTTCTCATTCCAAATGATGATAATGACTGCTTTGTAAGTATAAACTATGCCTTGACTGACTGCAGAATAATACTCATACATCTTTATTAAAATAATATTCATGTTCTTTATTCTCCTTTATGTTCCAAAGACATTATTCAGCAAATGCATGTTTGCTTCCCATTTGCTCCTTGTATGGTGCAGCAGTCACCACAGTAGAAGGTATTGGAAGTACAAAAACCAGGGTTCATCCAGTTCAGGTGAGAGTATAGTATCACTCTGTAAGAGGATTAGGGATTTATTCCTTTGTATGGGCTGGCTTGAGTGGCAGTGCTTTTAGGGCATGGGAATTTATAGGATGATTATTCTCCCTGCTAAATGATAACAGAAGGCAACACAAGTTTCTGATGATTAGTTGGTCAAGGCTGATGAGATATGGCTCATGATGGATCTTGCTTTAATAATGACAGCCTGATCAAATAGTTGGTATGTAAGAATTGTTGGAGTGGATCAGGCTGTGCTCTATCTGGGCTAATGGCACATCTTGGACAATGCCCCTTTAGCTGATGTTTTAGTATGAATTCTTATTTATTCTTATTTGAGATTACTTAAATTGGTTTACTTAAAAAGTCTGATTCATTGTGAGGATAACATTTAGTATGGCATCTCCCATTTAAGACAGAGTTTGTTAGACTGGTGATGTACACTGGAAGATATGCTGTTTGTGGTGTTTCATTTCAGGAAAGGCTTGCCAAGTGCCACGGCTCCCAATGTGGTTTCTGTACCCCTGGAATAGTGATGTCCATATACACTTTGCTAAGAAACCACCCAGAACCAACTTCAGAGCAGATGATTGCAGCTCTGGCTGGTAAATATTGCCACTTTTTGATTTGTGGGTATGTCCTTGAACCTTTTCATCAGATACTTTGTGTATGTGAGTGCATGTCTGTGTGAGTACACATGCATGCATGTATGTAAGTATGTACTCTATACAAATTGTGCTTCCCAGCAGAGTTGCTAGCGGATACAGACCTTGTATTCCTTGTCATTCTGGTTTTCGGGGAAGATGGAGTTGTGGATTGTTTCAGGGACAGGTGTTCAGAACATCCCCACACATGTCTTTTGAAGTGCTTTAAATCAGATGTGCAAAAATTATGTCATTGGAGAAGAACCTGCATCCAAAGGTCTCTGAGATCCCATTACATCTGGAGTTGAGAATGTAATAAACCTCACAGGACAGCCCCTTTGTGGTAGGAATAAAACAGTCAAATAAGGTAGAGAGATGCAAACCATCTTCACTAAGGGAAAGAGTGAGCATTTATTGCAGGTAAAATAGCCTTCTGTTGTCTGTTGTGCTCTAGAGTCACAGTGGAGCCAGAGGCGTTTCCTCTTCCTATGAGGTGAACTTAGATGGAGGTGTAACGCAAACTTCCTTCACTGCTAGAAATAAGTCAGGAGGCAGGAGAAAAACATTTTGAGTGGGTGAAGAATGTTGTACAGTCTTTTATTCTCCTGCATACTAAGCTGTAGTCAGCATTCCCTCTAGAGCAGCTCTCAAGTATTTCATACTGCCCTTGAAACAAGAGCCTTTTTCCCTAGGAGCAGAAGGGTCTTAAGTCCTGTGACACTGATTTTTTGTCTTTTGGATAGCTAACACTTCTCCTTAAGCTTCAAAAACACAAACCTTGTATAAAGACATGATGTTTTAAGGCCACGTGCTTTAGAACAAAGCTTTTTCTTATTGATTTCCTTTTTTCAGGGAACTTGTGCCGCTGTACTGGATATAGGCCAATCCTAGATGCCTGTAAAACCTTCTGTAAGGTAAGAAGTAGTGATGAAAGATTATGCCCATTAGTGTGTGTATACATATATACAAGCCATCAAGATTTTCATTAAGATCATCTCTTTCCTCTGTTAAGAGATGTAGGTCCACGTAAGGTGTATAGTGACCTAACCCATTATAAAAATTGATTAACACAAATGAACTTGGTGTCTAGCCTGGATTATGAAGAATAATCTGAAGTAACTCCGTGTGTTTTACTGTGGGTCAGTACTGGCATAAATCCAAGCAGAATTTGGATCGATGTTCTTAGTAATTTATCATGTAAAGCAACCTGTCAGCAACTTACAGTGAAAGAAATGGGAGAGTGAACAGTGGGTAAAAGAAATAATATAGACCACCTCTGTGTGCTCTCACAAGGTCAACTGAATCTCATATAGTATGAATTATTTTGTATTAAGGACTTCAACATCCAATGATTTTATGTTATTTTTGAATACCACTTCTTTAACACATAATCCTTCCAGTTTGGCTTATTATTAGACTTCATCTAGAACTTTATTGAAATATAAAGAGACACTTTTATCGGCTTAAGGAGGCTTTAACTCATTGCCATTCTGGGCAATATTTCACTAATGGAATATCCCTACTGTAGGAATCCATTTGTTGTCAAAGGAAAGCAAATGGAACGTGTTGCTTGGATCAGGAAGATTATTTGCTTGACAAGGAAGAGAAGGTAGGGTTTTAAGTATTTTACCTGTCCTATTTAGATATAAAACTTATAGAAAGAATATTACATGTTTTTTTTCTTGTGATTAAAGTACATGCAGTATACTCTGCCATTTTTATCTTCCGCCTTATTCATCTTACACAATATTATTTGTAAAATAAGGTATTTCATTATTCCTCACAAGTAATTTGGAGGTATTTCTAAAAATTAAGGATTCTTTGTATTTGTATGAGGAGGCGATGATGGGGCAGATAGTTGGTATAAGGTAGTTTGGATCTCCAGAGCTGAGATTTGAGCAGTTCTTCAAGTTCAGGAATATTAATAGTCTCAGCTCTACTCATACAATGATCATCATATTGTACAAGAACTCAGGGTATATGTAGAACTGTCTTAAATCAATGATCAGCAATGATCTGAATGTAACCGCTGATCTCTTAGGAATCTAAGGCTCGAGTCTGAAGAACTCATACACTCTTAAAAGTCAGAGTTATGATGGTGATTTTGTAGGAAATCTCTTATCCATATGAATATTTGACTTTGTTCTCAGTTTTCTTTCAATAATATCTGATCTACTTCTTTGATTTTGAGTACTGTAGGTTGGCATGAAACCAGCAATTCTCATGTAGTAGGACTACTGGAAACCTGTAGTTAGTCTTTCTGTTGCCTGCCTCTACACTGTCATTTGTGTTAGCAGTGAACTTTGAGAAACTATTATGAACGCTTCCTTCACCTCAGCAGCTCCAAGTGATGCATGGTAATTTAGCACCAAATCCAAATGATAATGGAATTACTAATTTTCTGCTCACTTCAGTGGGACCCTCATGGTTTGTTTTTGGTTTTGCTTTTTTTTTTTTTTTTTAATGGAATTAATGATGATAGAAAATTCTTGGTCTTTGCTTGTTTTCTTTCTTTTTAAGGTTTCCACCAGACTATTTTCAACAGATGAATTCCAGCCCTTAGATCCCACCCAGGAGCTTATATTTCCTCCAGAACTAATGGTAATTTTTGCTGCTTAAAGACTATTTTTTAGCTCTGTCTTTTTGTTAGTAGTCCATAGTATTTTGAAGTCCTGCTTTGCAATGATTCATCAGAAGAAATGTCATAACATTTTAATAAAAATCCAAAATTATATTCCTTTTTTTTCCCCAGTAAGCTTATTGAATATTCACATACAAAAAATAATTCTATTAGGAAAATGAAGTTGCAGAATTAGGTATTAGGTGAGAAGACAAAGAAGTAACCTAACCAGCGTTTTCAGTGCAGCACTTGAAGATACAAATGCTTCTCAGCAAACTGAATGGCAAAAACTTTTTAACATTGGCAAAACAATGCATTTTCCCCATTTTGTTGCTTAATGGTTTTGTTGGTCTTTTCTGTCAAAATGTCAGCCTTCAATATCCACCCAGCTTAGGGAGTGTTTAGCCCCAGTGATTAAACTATGACAAAGCTATAAGCAGCTGAAATAAGGGCACTGGAATGGGAAGTGTTAGGCATCCTTTAGTATTGACAGCAGTGTTTGCCCTACAAAAACTGAAAGCTGTTTGCTTTACATTATTGTCGATCTAATTCTCTGTAACTAGCTGACTGCTTTTGGAGAAAGGTTGATAACAGTGGGGCAGAGGTTCTTAACCATGTATTTGTACCACCAGTAGTTCACAATCTATTTCCAAGTGATCAGTGAACAGTGCTAGAACAGCCAGAGACATCCACATGCATGCTTCATCTAAAAGAGATGCTGCTTCCAGTGTCATCAGTGACCTCCAAGCAAGATAAGTGTGCAAACAGCTCCCTAAGTATTTTTTATCACTTTTCTAATAATTTCAGCAATTGCAGGATCTATTCTTGTATTTTTTGCTTGGGGGCAATTTATTATCAATCTTGTTTATTAGCCCATTGGAATTAATTGAAGAGGTTTCACCCATGCAGTCTAGAAATTCACCACTGTGCAAAGAGCCAGCATAACAGTTCTATTTCTGCCCAGTTTTGAAGGATTAAGTAGAACTGCCATTGTTTAAGAACTTCTTTTGACTTTCAATCTAGTGTCTATTAGACCTTTCACCTGTCTATTTATCTAAATATTTAAATATGCCATATTTCCCCATCAGAGAATGGCTGAAAATCAACCAAAAAGAACTCTGGTTTTTCATGGGGAGCGAATGACATGGATTTCTCCTGTAAGCTTAGATGAATTACTGGATCTGAAAGCTGCTCATCCCAATGCACCTCTTGTGGTTGGGAACACCAGTGTGGGTATGTATACAGTCAGAATGGCTCCTGTTGCCATAGTTCCAGTGTGCATGGGACAGGGGGGGCTACGTTTATCATTCTATTTGCATTTTCATCTTTAAGCTTACTCTCCACTTTGTTGGAGTTGTCTTTTGTCTAAGTCTATTCCTATCTGGTAGGACCTGATATGAAATTGAGAGGCATATTCCATCCAGTTGTTATTGCTCCTGCAAGGATCCCAGATCTGAATGTGGTGAAGTGCACAGATGACGGTCAGTAGACTTTACTTTGTTCAGACATAGGAGATTCCTCTGCAGTAAGGGATGCTGCTTCCTTCCATTGTGCTGAAGGTGTGAAGTGCTGTGCAACTCATTCCTAAGTGTGCCTGGTTCTTTCCCAGGTCAAGGTGGCTGTGGCCACCATCTCAGTGCATGATAGAGAGTTTTGTCTTCATGACAGTGCAGTACTGACCAGCAGTATTATCTTGGACCTCATTAGTCATAAGGGTGTGAGGGTAAATATGCTGGTAATACTAGTTCTGGTGCTAAGTGATGCAATATTTGCTTGGTGATCTCTGTATCATACCATGCTGTATAGTAGAGAGACACCCATACAGAACCACAGAGAGAGTGAGTAACGTTGCATGCTTGTCTACATTAGAAAAAAGGCTGTGATTAAGCTGGCATAGCTAATATGCATTAACTAATCTTATTCTCAATCATAACAGCATTAACTATTGTAGCTTAAAAATTTTGCATCTCAATTTATATATTTAAGATAAGCATGTTTGGTTTTTTTTTATTTAGACCAAGTTTACTTTTTAAATAACTTTTATTGAAATTAGAAATAACAACTGGAAATAGATTTAATCTTACTATAATAGCCTAAATTAATTAAACATAAATTACATTGTACAAGTTTAATGCCAAAGTTTTAAGGAAAATCAAACCCTATATCTGATGGAAGTTACTTGCTCTGTGCCTGATGCCACTTTTTTGAAGTGCTAAACTGCATTTGACAGTTCTGTCATTACATTTAGAATATCTTTTTCATTTCAGATCAGTCATCCAGTTCTAGTCAATGACTGGTTTGTTCTTAGCTGAAAAGTGGTTGAGAATTGAAAGGAAGCAGGGAGAATGTTTACTGCTCCTTTTAATCTATAAATAAAATCTAGTTATGAGAAGGTGAGACTTATTAGTTCTAAAATGAGAGATATGCAGTTTAGTTTGCCATCCAGAAATAGTGTTTCCTCTCTTTAATCAAATTTAAATGCAAAACATGTTTTGATTAAATTTTTAGTTTAAATACACAAACTTTAATATTGCTGTACTTGATTAATAAAAATCTGTTTTAAAATTATGTATCTTTTGATTTATATTTTTGATTGAATTCCAGTGTTCATTCAAAACATTCATACATTACATAAATAAAGCCTATGAATAATTTTTAATAGAAAGACATTATTTACCATTTTATAATATTGAAATTATTATCAAGTATAATCTTAAAAAAATAAGATGTATAACTACTCAAATAAATGCATATTGTTATAGGTCATCTTTCTAGTGGGGAAATAAATCCCATATTCAGTATTAGGACTGTTTTGTAAATACTGTGTACTCATGCCTTAGGAGAATAACTAGAATGTGTATATACAAAGCAAGATCAAATTATGGTGAAAATCATATTTAAAGATAGGAAGAGCCTGTTGAAAGCAGTTGAAGCTGACTCACCTTTGGTCGAAACATCGCCTAAACATTTACTCAGTCAAAGTTGGTGCAAGGTAAGCAGTTGGAACGGGCAGCTGGAAGCAGAGAAGGGGTTTCCCTTTTAGTAGAAGTGGTAAGCTATTACCTCAGTTTCAGCACTTCCTGAAATTTTGAACTGTCTCCTGAAAGGAAAGGTCTCAGTCCCTTTAATATGCAAAGACCCCTCTCCTTACATCTGCCTGTATTCCACATGAGGAGTCCTAGCTCTACATAAACTAATCTGAACGTAGTTTAAAACCCAGGCAATAAAGCAATGCGCACATTACCCTTTCATCATCTTTTGGTTCCAGGATTAACTCTGGGAGCTGCCTGCAGCCTCTCTCTAGTGAAAGACATCTTAACCAACGCAATCTCAGAGTCCCCTGAAGAGAAGACGAAGGTTTTCTGTGCTGTCTTGCAGCAATTAAGAACTCTGGGTGGAGAACAAATAAGAAACGTTGCTGTATGTTGTGCCTTACTTGCAATAACAATTATAACAAATGGTAACAAATGTGAAACAGAAATGGACCACATGTAAAACTTGCATTTTCAGTTCTGTTTTTAGCAGTGTATTTTCTATCAATACATCTTTTTTAAGCTTTTGATATGTATAAATTTATGAGTAGTCTCCATGTTATATTGTCACTTAACACAAAAATGTGACGGTGATGGAGAAAGGTGACATAAGTTTCTTTCTTTCAAGTCATTAGGTGGAAACATTATAAGTAGAAAATCAACCTCAGACTTGAATCCTATTCTGGCAGCCAGCAGCTGTGTGCTCAATCTGGCTTCAACAGGTAAGCAGAGATAGCCTGTCTCTGTAGTAGTGCCAGAGGTACAGGATCCTATTGTATGGGGAGAGGAGAAGTAACAACAGGTGAGCCTTTGTTAAGGAACCCTTTTCCCACTCTCATACAAGATCACATCTGCAAAAGAAGCAATTTGCAAAAGAAGAACATGTCAAAGATTGTCATGTCAAGGGTAAGCATTCCGACCAACCAGATCACATGTATTTCTGTGGGCAGCGAATTATAGGTGCTCATAAAACCTCAAAATTTGAGCAGCTGTATACTACCTCCCCACCTCCCTGGTAGTTTTTTTCTGTAATAGAATCTTTGCCCTGATTTTAAAATCACCGTCTGGCCCTGAGAAGAACTCTGGCTTCTCGTTCCTTACGGCTACTTACTTCTGATACAGGGGCCACTAGTCCAGCACCTTTTTCCATGCCCATTTCCTCAATTTCCTTCCATCACTGTATATATACTCCCCTCTGCCTGCTCCTTTTCTGTGTATCACCTTACCATTGGAAGGTGATGAAATTATTGGTAAACATGAGCTATCTGATGGCCTGGAATTGCATGCTCTCCTTTCTAGATGGCTTATGTGTTTTTTGCCCTTGATCCAGACAGAGTGCACGTTGCTATTTCCAACTATATAGTACTCAACTCAACATACCAAAATACGCATTCTTATACACAAAAACTTATGCTGTGTGATTTTCATGACTTCTTCCTACATAGCTTGACATTGAGAGGAAAAATACCCGTCAGAATGTTGTTCTGACAAGTGGAAGTACAAACATTTGCATCTTCTTACTCAACAATTCTAATGATGTGCCTACTTGTTTGACTGATGAATAGGATCATTGGTTGATACCTCTTTCTGTTGACCTGGCAGAGCTTTACTGCTGGGAGAGGGCTTTAGGCGTTTTCACAGGTTTTTAACATAGTTCTTCACCTAACAGTAGTCAGTGAAACATAGGAAAAGTGGATCAGTCAAGAAAAGGAGGTTGCAGAAACACTAGTAGTTCTTAGTATTTATCTTAGGTCATAGTGTAAGAGAAAATGCACCTTCCTAGATCCTGCCAGGCTCATAGGTGGGATTGGACAATAATCTTTATGTATGTAAACCACATGTATTCTGGATGGAATCGCAACGGCAAAAAAAAAAAACAGAAATGCCAGTGCTGCTATTCTTAACAGTGTTATTTTTCAGATTCACACTTCAGCAAAATAGAATTCCTTTACTAAAGCTTTGCTGTCACAATAGTTATATCTGAGAAATGGAATTTTAATGCTCAATGATATTCTAGGATGAACAGGTTATACTGTCATACTCACTTTTAACATGAAAAACATGAAGAAAATAATATTGCTGTAAAGTGGCCAATCTTGAAGTATCATGTTCATTGAATGTGAGGGGAGCATTTTAATATATGAACCTTTTAAAAATGGCACAGAAGATTATCTGGTTATAGAAAGTCTTGGGATAGGTCAGGGCTACTGCAAGATAAATACCGTCTAGTAATAAGAAATCATTTCTTTAAAAATGCATTGAACCTGTTAGGTAGCATGTGCAAAGTACAAAGGACACAGAAGACTAGTAAAAAATACACTTTGATTTCATCTGTCAAACACATGTGGTTAAATTCAACACTGGTGAATCACTGTGGATTTCCATCTGTACAATGTTTATGCCTCTGTGTTCTTGCAGAACAGCAATGTTATATTCACAGTTATGTTACTGGTACAGTTGCAGTCCTACCAACAAAACTTGGAGCTTGTTTAATTAATAGAAATAATTATATATCTTAAAATGTTGCATTATCAAAAGGCTTGCTAGCTTAAATGTGTAGTGATATTGGCAAGCCTGATATAGCAAAGATGAAGTTTAAGTCTTCAAAGGGCTCTTTACATATTTAGGTTCCTTGCAGAATCTTGTCGTCTTCCCTTTTGAAAATCCCATTTTCAAAAAAATTACTTTAGCAGCAGTTCTCTCCCATTCAGTTTTCTTCCTCATTCTTAATGTTTTAGAAGGAAAGGTAGTGATGACAGCAGCTGCAGAGATTTGGAACAAACTGACAGGAATGAGGATGGGATCATCGTGGCAGTATCAGAAGGGAGGATTATGGAATGGGGATTGATCTCAGGGCACTGTCTTAGGACTCTGGTGTTATGATACTATGGAAGATGGAGCAGTCATTTGTATTTATAGAGTATGCTACTGATAATTTGTTATGTAAACTCTGCAGTTATTACTTAGGAAGGCTGCAGGTATTTATTGCCAATGAAAATATGGTTGATGTATGTTCATTGCACAATTGTACAGAAGTTTCTGGATTTTGGATTTTTTTTAGGAGGAAAGCGACAGATTCCTTTAAGTGATATTTTTGCAGATGGAGTTGGTAACAATACCATTACACCAGAAGAGATCTTAGTCTCTGTCCTTATTCCCCATTCTAGGAAGGTAAGTTACTAGTTTATTTAGATTTGCTTTATGCAGAGTTAAAGACTTAAATAAAGAGCAGGAGAGGTCATAATCCCTATGTTTCAAGTAACACTATTACAGCTCACTTCCTGAATTCCTTATATTTGATCCCATCAGTACTATACTATCTCCCAGTTTCAGCCAAAAAACACAACTCAGCAGGTAGTTGGTGATATATCAAGAGTGGAGTGATATTCAGAAAAAAAGTGTCCCCTAAAATGATGAGGGCAATAGCAATTGTCTAGACCACCTGCAGAAAGGGGTCTTGGACAAGCTGTGATAGTCCTCACCAAAACAGGCTGCTGACTTGTGATATGGTTGGCAGCAGGCAGGTAAAGCATTGTCATCTCTTGAGGATTTTTCTTAAAATAAGATTGGACAAGTTTGTGGTGCTTCTGTAAATGTTGCTGAACTGAGTAATAGTCTTTAACTAGTATTGTGTTTGCAAGAGTGGATATGGAATTTTATAAGAGAATTATGGGTCATGTTATTGAGTACTAAAGTTTGGCAATACTTTGAAGCCTCTAAGCTTTTGGTCGTGTTATAAATGCAACTTCACAAGATGCGTGTCTTGCAGCTATCTACTGTAAAAAAATCTAGGTCATCTGAACTGTGTAGATGATGGAGGACTGGATATTGTCTGCTAGAAAATCAAAGATTGTAAAGCTAATGAAAGGTCTACAGAAGGAAGTGTATGGTCTTGAATGCTCAGGAAGTTGAATTTGTGCTTTTTGGTGTTCATTCTCTTGCTTCATGCAGTGCAATAACAAGTTCTGTTTTCAGATACTTACATTTCTGCAGGTTACCCATTTCTATCTGGTCTTGCTCAGGGGGAGTATGTGTCTGCGTTTCGACAAGCACCAAGACGGGAAAATGCTCTCCCAGTAACCAATGCTGGAATGAGAGTCCTTTTTGAAGATGGTACAGACATAATAAAGGATTTAAGCATTTTCTATGGAGGTGCTGTCTTGACCACGATGTGTGCAAAACAAACCTGTTGGACACTGATTGGAAGGTACAATTTCTCTGCCTTCTCTGTATCTCTGAGAGCTTGTGTGTACTTCCTCAGAGCATGAAAGTACAGAAAGATTGCACTTGCCTGGTTGATGCTACGTATATTCAAGTGAATGATCTGGTTAAACCTTAATGAAGACTTTTCAGGATTGTCACATTTTGGAGTCTGCACATGGGTGCAACTCTGGTGTGAAATATGCAGAGAAAAATGAGATAAGCACTGAAGAAAGGTGGATGAGGTATATATAGTCAGTTGTGCACCTGAGGCCAAGCATTGGTAAATTATGCTGTATCCATATGTTTGATAATCCCCTAGTATCAATGTTCTTGAGTCCTTCAGTTTAGCTCTCATAGATACAAAGTTTGAGAACTTCAGATGTGTCCAATAAACTTAGCACAAGTCAAGCCTTAACGTTTTCAATCTCTCTTCATCTACAAGATCCTAATAATCTCTGAAGTTAATCCCTGACATTCTATCTCACTTTGGAGCATCTTTCCAAGGTTTGGAGGGAAAAAAAATACAAATAATTGAAGCAGTATAAAACCATTTATATAAACAGAATCCCATGTAATATGTAACTGTTTCACTAGTTGAAGTACTAATTTTTTGCTGCTTTACATGATTAAATTTATTCTAATAGATTTGTATTTTGATATCTAGGGTTGTATAACTATGGAGAATTAACTGTGTTGAGATAATTCAAGGAGACAGCCTTTTCAGAAAATGTAACAACTATCCAGCACTAATCAGATCCCTTGAAAGCATCTACAGTTTCATCGATATCATTATCCACATTTCTTTAAATATAGGACAGTATCTGCAGACTAGTGATAATCTGTAAGACTGCTAAATCAGCTTTTAAGCTGTAATAGGTTTTATTTATTAATTTATTTATTTTAAAAAGGCTGGCATAGCACTCAATTCCATTGACTTAGGAGACCTCACTTCTGTGAGCAACATTGACCTACACTGTTTTCAAAATTGCAGACCATCATTAGAATCAATATTTTGGCTTCATTGTGAGCAGGATTATGCCTGGGGTCCATGGTACAACTGTATTACTGCAATTTGGTTTGGGTTTGGGGCTTTTTTTTGAGTCCTTGTCTGAGTGTATCTATTATTCTTCCTGACAGACACTGGAATGAACAAATGTTGGATGAAGCTTGCAAACTAGTTCTTAAAGAAATTGCTGTTCCAGGCTCAGCCAGTAGTGAAAAAGTAGGCTATAAGAAAACTTTGATAGTCAGTTTCTTCTACAGATTTTTCCTGGAAGTATTGCAGTCATTGAAGAAAATGGTAAATTAGTTTTCCATATCTGCTTTTGTGCAAGCAAATTAAAGTTTTTTTTCTGTCTGTTGATGTTTGCAATTTGTACAATGTGCTAAATGTTGTCTTTGGGGTTCAGATCTACAGAACATAAGCACTTAACTCCCAAAGAGATTGATGAGGAGATGCCCATTTAACTTTCAGGTGCTCGGATATCTCTACCTTGGACATTAGGCTTTAAAAAAAATTGAGCAATGTTAATGCAACAATATGTCAATATTGAGCTCCCAAACCCAAAGAAAACATACATGAAGTCTTACTCCATCTGTCTGTAGTTCAAAACATGAATAGACAGAATAGAAATAAAGGCTTTGGAAAGCAACTCTAGATGTTAAACCAACCCTCCTCCTTGTATGAGTTGTTGACTGAGAGAGGAGGGCTCTAAAATTTCACGTCCCAATAAATTCTGGGTGTAATTTGCTTATTTATGTCTTAAATCTGTTCTTATGAGGAAAAATATCCCTTTTGCCTTTTTCTTCTGTGTTACTTTCATTCCTATGAATTACCATCACTAGGTAATTTACTATTACCAGGAGTCATTCTGTACCAGTTTTGGTCAGACTCTAGAACAAAGCTCTTCTGACTGTCCTTGCTTTATGCTGCTTAAAGAAGCTATTTCTTGAATCCAATATATTTAAAAATACTGTTTAGTGAACTCTCAAAACTCTGCATTATTTTAAAATTGTTATTTTACAGCCTTTCTAGCTTGTGAGAATCATGAAGGAAATGTCTATATAGTTTGTATTTGGTGATTTTGTTAGCTTTTTTAATTGAAATATTCAATATGTGAGTTTTAGTAGTAATTCACTTCCTTTTCAGGATCCTTGCCACTATCCTGGCGTACCTATGGAATATAGGAGTGTCCTACAAGACTTCCAGACCAAAATGCCCCAGAGTATTCAAATATACCAGGCAAGTGGTTTTATTCTAACATTGTTCTGTGCTCTATAAGACTTGGTAAAAAGTCACAGTTCAAGCATGACCCTTGCTGTGAAGCTCAGGTACAAATTTTCCAAAGGATTGAAGGCAACAGTCTCTTAGTGGTTGATTTTTACTGTATCTCAGTTAGAAAAACCTTGTATGTAAAAATAGACTCATATGGGTATACTCGCTTCTTCTAAACAGTTCTCAAAAGATAAATATGCTGAACAAACTCCATTGTCAGATTGCTTAAACTTGGTATATTGCAGTGTGCAACCTAATTGGAAAAAAATTAGAAGAAAATAAAAAAGATTGAAAAGCCCAAGTCTATAGCTATCACAATAGTATTCTTGTCTCAAGATACACTTTTCTTAAGATCTCAGAGGGCTCTTAGGTTTTACTGTAGATTTAGATATCAAGATGGAGTTTGTGATGGCTATCTGATCAGATTAACAGGAGTATTCAAGGAGAAGTCAGCAGCAGATGGCAGCAAAGAACTGCTTTTGGATTTTCTGAGCTCACCTTTGTGACTGGATCATGGTGGAAACTCCTGCAAGGATTTTTGTTATTTTGATAACCTAAATAGACAACTCAAGTTTTTTAAAACCTAAAGAAAAGTCAAATGAAATCTAGGTAAACTTTTTTTTTTTTCGTTTTCAGATATTCTTTAGAATAACATTTTAGCTTTAAATATTTAAATTTGTTCAAGTTGTTATCTTCAGCTTCCTTCAGAGTTATCATAAAAACCTCAAACACTACAGACCTATAAAAGGGGCCAGGATCAAAGGAACTAGATCTTTATGACTTTCAGCAATTTATTCCCCAACTACAAGAAAGTGACTAAGCAACAGAAACAATTTGTTATTCTGATCAGTTGGCACTGAGCAACAGCAATTATTCAGAAACCTAGAAAATATGGGGGTTTACTATAAAATTTCTATCTAACTTTTGCAAGTCCCTATCTTTTGTCTGGAGTTCTTCATCTGAATATTATTAAACTTTTAAAATTAAGAGGAAGAAAAAGAATGCATATCCTGAAAGATGAATAACTGGTCATTCTGTTACTAAAAAGTTGGGATGGTTTGGCTGAGACAGACATTTGAGGAACTTTAGGCAATCAAGTGAAAAATGTCTGTTCTTGGCCTTGGGCTAATAGCAGACAGTCTGTCAGAAAGTGCAGGAGGTAGAAACACGTTGCCAGAACACTTGTGTGCTGGAAGCTATAGAAGAAAAAAGGTTTTGAGATATGAGCAATTAACTAGTTCTAAATGTAGAAAAGGAAAAAGTTAGTGTGAACACTGACCCAGAAATTGGAATAGTGTTTTGGAAGTTGGCAACAATTAGTTGGTGTGGCAGAATTAACTGGCAACACTGAATTAACTTTCAGGAAAGACTTAGCAAAATAAGGTTAATAAGGCACTAAATTCATACACAAGACCAAGGAAATAATATTGGGAAGCAAATATTGAAACAACATTTTCTTACTGTATTTTTTCCACTGATTTACATTGATCAGTTGCAATCTTTCAGCAAGGAAGACAAATCCTATGAATTACTGCAAATTGCTCAAAATACAACACCAGACACTGGTAAAATAGAGAGCAGAGTCTTGTGGGAATAATTCAGAAATTATCACAGCTTCATGACACCAATCAGTAAGGGAGGAAACTGTCCTTCTGAAAAAGTAGTGTTTGTATCACTTTGATGTAAACAATTAAGGAAAAAAGTCCAAGTAGACAAACCTGTGCAAGGCTTTCAGAAGGCTCCTTTAGAGAAGAAGAAATGCCCAGGAGCGGCAGTCAGGTCCTGCATCCACATCTGGTTTCAGTATTGAACCAAAAGATGATAATACGAACAGTTGTTCCTTCATCTGTTTTTCTGATTACCTGTAAGAATAACATGACTATCCTTTTTTAACTGTTTGGAGATGTGGGGTGTATATTTTTGACTGTACAGGATGTAGAGCCAAGTCAGTCTCCCCAGGATCCTGTAGGACGGCCCATTATGCACCAGTCTGGAATTAAGCATGCCACTGGTGAAGCAGTTTACATTGATGACCTTCCTTCTGTGGATGGGGAGCTCTTCCTGGCTGTCGTCACTAGTTCCAGAGCTCATGCTAAGATTGTGTAAGTGTTCAAAGTGTATCGGAACAAATTGTTATTATGGATGTTGTCTGAGATTTTTAGAGCAGTCTAATGAGTTATGTGTATACAGAACAGCACGCCTGATACCCACACTGGCTCAGGTGCTGGAAGCAATATTGTCACTCTAGTAGAAGTCTCTGGATTTAAGTTTCTCACTTACTGCACTAATAAGTTTGAATGGCTTCTGGCCCATCAGCCAGCCTAGACCTAGCCTAGGTTCATCCATGAAGTGCTGAGCTGTGCAGTGCAAGCAGGCACTGCAACTCAATTTTACCAACATAGCTTTGAAATCTCAACTCTATCATGGAAAAAGAAAATTGTTTGAAATGTAGGAAATAGTGTTGCAACATTGCAGCAACAAGGTAGCAAAGCTCATATGATGCCTTATAGGAGAGGAAGATGGGAAGAGGATTTTATTTTGAAAGAAAACTGTTTTCACTTATGTTTTTATACTGCCAAGATACACCTATTCTAGCAATTTCTTCAACATTCAGGCACCAAAATGCACATATCCAAGTTGTCTGCCCAGCATTCCAGCACCAAGACCTGTATTCAGGTTGTCTGATCAGGATTCATTGTCATGACAGAGAGGACTGGGGCTGCTACCTGTAGAGTCCTTGTTATGTTTCCTGAGTTATTCTTAGGTTGGTGATAGTGTGCTGGGTTTGGATGTGCTCTTTTTGGAACCATCAAGGAGCTGACATCACCCCCATCTCTGTGAGTCAGTAGGATTTATTTACTCTTCTTTGTCTTCTGACCTGGGTGTCCAGAGAAGACACCTGTAGATGTGCTGGGATCTTCATGACCTGCTAAGCTAGGTGCTATCAAAACATGCCATTCTTATAGAACTTCTGCAGTTCTTTTTGAGCCTTCTACACCCATATATTCCCATTCATTCTCAATTTATACTGGTTTTGCCATTTCTATTATAATTCTCTACATGAACTTTCCATTTGTAGATGCTTATTTGTATCAGTTTGATATCTGTGTAGGCTGTGAGGTCTTAGAAAGTTGCAGTTGTAGCATTATAATTGTGCAGTGATTTTTATTAAATCAATGCAGTTCATGCAGTCTAATGGGTCAATGATTTCCCTGTTGCATCTAGAGTATTTCCTAAAACCAAAGCAGGCTAGCAGAATTTCAAATTGCCTTTGACCTGCACTTCTTCACATGCCAAAGAGGGAAAAGACATGTCTGAACCTATGAGCAGATCCTGGCAGTGCAAGAAACATACCTCTGTATTCTGTTCCCTTCCTCTGTGCAACGCTTTGTAAAACTAATGAATTACACTTCTCTCTTCCCATATCCCAATCAGATCTCTAGATACCTCAGAGGCTCTAAAAGGACCAGGTGTGTTTGATATCATAACAGCTAAGGATGTACCAAATACAAATGAGTTTTACTACTCCAGTGATCCAGAGATTATATTTGCAAGAAACAAGGTATAACTACAATCTTTTTTTTAACTGATTTTCTTCAGTTTTACTGTTTTTCTTCAGATTTTATAATGAAATTTTACTTGCTGACTCTTGAATTTCTGTTTTGTATGTACATCAGGGAATCACTTTAGGTACATAACAAGGTAAATTCTTACAATTTTTTCCTACTCTCTTTTCAGCTTCAGAATAGCTGATTATATTCTGCCTAGAGAAAAAATACATGAATCACAAGAATACAGATAAACCTCACAAAACCATCTGAGTTGTTGGAAGAGTATATTTCATTGAAAGTTAGGCTCCCAAATCATTTATCCATTTTTGAATACTGTGTTTTCCTTGATTTTCCAGTTATACTGATATTTCTAATAATTTGTTAGCTTCATGGATGACATAAAAAATGCAAAGATCTTAAGTCAAAACAAAATTCTAAAAAGGATACATGAACAGCGGTTACATGAAAGAAGAATATCAGCAGCACATATGGGAATAATTTGAATCCACTGTTCTATTAAGTGATGTGTATTTTACAGGTGATTTGTGTGGGTCAGATTGTCTGTGCTGTGGTTGCGGATTCTGATGTTCATGCCAAACAAGCAGCTGCAAAAGTGAGGATAGAGTATGAAGTGCTGGAACCAGTGATCTTAACAATCGAGGTACTAATAATTTCTTTTTTCTTGCTTTTTTATTGTTGTATCTATACAATTAATGGAAGCAGCAGTTCACACTCTTCACTTGCCTTTTAAACATGATTTTCTAAGCAAACAAGTGAATATGAACATCCAATTAACCAGTCTGTCAGCCTCCCTGTAAATAAATTTTCAACCTTTTGGATAATTTTGACCACTTGTGATAGATAGGCAACTGTCTCAAAAGTATTAAGGTCCCACAAGTTTCATAATAATAAACGTAAGCATAGAAAAAGAAGAACTCTTTTAATGTTCCCAGTGAGGAAAAGGCAATGAGCACACTGGTTGTTTATAATTCTTTTGGTAGTTACCAGTTGGTGAATCAACATGTGTATTTTGGCTGAATGATCTGCTCCTGATTATCTGTAGCATTTTGTGTCTGTTGTCAGGCTAACAAGCCAAAAAAGTTAGGCTGGAGACGAAGGAAGTGTTGGGGGAATGTGAGGGGAAAGATGTGAGGGATATAGAACATTTTAGAAATGTGATGTGGGAGTCATAGGGGAAATGGACTTACACTGGGTTAATGAGATGAGAGGAAGTAAGGAACTAAGGACATATTTGCAGTGAACCAGTATTAGTTCTGGTAGTCACCTTACACCTTGTTTCCAGAATATGTGTGGAGTGTAACAGAAGTATAAAAACTGGTATAAAACCGGAAGTAGTCTCTTTTTAAAGACTGACAAATTTTACTAATATTTCATTACAGTTGGAACTCCAATGAAGTCTTGTTAGAAATAAAGCAAATCATACTTAATAGATTCTACTTTTAGTTAGTTCTTGTGATCTCTTCCCCTCTTAATGGCATCACTTTTTGGATGATGTGGTTGCATTCTTATTCTGTGCTAGATGTATGAGGAGGAAGAGCAGGGTGAATAAACTGAATGCATTTCCTTCAGAAACTATCAGTAACACAAGATATATCAGGAAAGAATTGCTGGAACTAAATACACAACCTCATCAACAATCACAGTAAAGTGATGAAATACAGTTGTTCATTTGATAGCTGGTCATTCAAATCTCTTCAGAGAATGATGTTTCTCCTGAGAGTAAAATGCCACAACAAGCTGAGCACCTTTAAAATACTTAAAAACCTATTTTTCTTTTTCTCCACTGCAGGAAGCTATAAAGCACAACTCGTTCTTTGAGCCAAAAAGAAAATTAGAACAAGGAAATGTTGATCAGGCATTTGAAACTGTTGATAATATAATTGAAGGTAAACTGCAGAATACATTTGGTGAGAAGTTATTGTCAGCATTTGAGTTTGTCTGTTCTTCAAATCCCAGTTCTACCTTCTTTCCATATAGCCATTAGGCCTGAGAAAGCTCTTGGTCACCTGGAAGAAAGTGTGATTAAACCTAGTGGTCCTGTGGTCCTGCTACTACATTCAAGCTTTCTGGATCCTCTGTCCTTGAAACAGATTCACAGAATAATTAGGTTGGAAGGGGGTCATCTAGTCCAACCTCCTGCTTAAAGCAGGTTCAGTTAAAGCAGGTTACTAAGGGCCATGTCCAGTCAGATTTTGAATATCTCCAAAGATGGAGATTCCATAGGCACCTCTTCCAATGTCTGACCCCTTTCAAGGTGACATTTGTTTTTTTTTTATATCGAGTTGGAATTTCTTGTGTTTGTTGCCTCTTATACTTCCACTGTGCATTTCTAAGAACAGTCTGGCTCAGTCTTCTCTACACCTTCCCATTAGGTAGTTGTAGACAGCAATAAGATCTCCCCCTAACTCTTCTCTTCTTATGGATGAATAAATCCAGTTCTTTCAGCCTCTTCTCTTACACCCTCCAGTCCAGCCCCCTGACCATGTTGGTGGCCACCTCCTTGACCTGTTTCAGTGTGTTCATGCTATGTTTTATATCATCACCACTTGTAGGCAATATTGTTCCACTATTAATCAAATTCTGTTGATGCCCCTGGAACCAGACCAGTTTAATCCTGCAAGGAGTATCATCTGTGTTTTTATTCATACAAGAAGCATCAGAAGATTTGACACTGTTTACCGTAATTTACATGATGATGGACAGTTAGTTCTTTCCTCCTTCATTTCTTCTGTCCTTTTCCCTCAGTAACACTTGTGTTTTTCTCTTTGGATCAGGCGAGATTTGCATTGGGGGACAGGAACACTTCTACATGGAGACTCAGAGTGTGCTTGCTGTTCCAAAAGGAGAGGATCAAGAAATGGATGTGTATGTGTCAACACAGCATCCAGCAACTATTCAGGTAATACAGAGCATCCTCAGAGGAAGTGGTTGAACCTGTGACAATAGAGCTTTTTAAGTTTGGTTTACAAATCCATCTTAACAGTTTAGAAGCAGTATGAACATGAAATTGCACATCTGGATTATCCAACAACAGCTTCTTTGTAGTACTACCATGTCCTGATAAACACTGACAACTGCACGTGAGGATAAGGAGGAAGTAAAAGTCTCTTATTTCTCTTTGAACAAAGCATCTCATGCCCCACTATTGTAGGCATGAAAAGCTCCCTGTGGAGTGCTGAGGCTCCTCCATCCCCATTAGCTTTCCACTGAGGTGAGGAGCAATCAGCGCCCTGCAGACTCAGAGTCTGTTGAGGGTTTGATCAACTCTAATAGCTGTAGGTGAGACTGCTGCTCCATGCAAAAATCATAATTACAGAATGTCTGGGCTTTGAAGGAACCTTTAAAGATCATCTAATCCAACCCCTCTGTCATGTACAGGGTTATCTTTCACTAGATCAAGTTTCTTAAAGCCACATCCAACCTGACCTTGAACATTTCCAATGATGGGGCGTCCACAACTTCTCTGGGCAACTTGTTCCAGTGTCTCACCACCCTCATTGTAAAAAATTTCTTCCTTATGTCCAATCTAAACCTACCCTCTTTCAGTTTCAAACCATTGCCCCTTCTCCTGTCAGTACAGATCTTGGTAAAAAGTGGTTTTTTGTTTCTTACAAGCTCCTTTTATATATCAAATGGCCACAATAAGATGTCCTGGAGCCTTCTCTTCTCCAGGCTGAACAACTCCAACTCTCTCAGTCTTTCTTTGTAGGAGAGGTGTTCCAGCCCTCTGATAATTTTCATGATGGTAAAGCAAATGCTGACTGGTCTGCAAAGCAATAGCTATGGCGCATGAAACTGTTAGTATTTCAGACTGAACATTGGCATTTTGTGTTCAAAGCCCAGTTCAGTTCCTTTTATCAATTCCATTACTATTATATCGCCAATAGCCAAGAAGCATGAAGAACTTTGTATTTGAGAAAATTATTTGAAGAATATTCCTGACACTAGTGAGACTTTAGATTATTAAAAAACAAATGGTTTTATTTGAATTAAAAATTAAAATAAAATTTATGTTATAAGTAAGAAGAATAATAAAAACTGTATTTTAATCCCTTTTTCTTATACCTCAAGCTTCTTACTGTTTCAACAATGAAATCCAAGGGTATTATTCTTCACTTCTGCCCATGGCCATTTCACAGTCTCCATCGTAGAGATTTTAAATGTGAACACTGCTGAATGTTGTTATCTTTGTCTTGCTTTTTAACCTAGGGTAAAGGAAAAATTATTTTAATCTGATTTTAAAAAAACAAAACAAAACCCATCCAAAAACAAACTAGAAACATCTGTGGAACCCTTTTCTAGAAAAGATTTTTATTTCACAACCTAACTTTTAGGCTTAGTTTGCATTGGCATAAAAGATTAAAACTGCTTTTACAGGAGATGGTAGCTGCAAGTTTAGGCGTTCCAGCCAACAGGATCATGTGCCATGTTAAAAGAGTTGGTGGAGCTTTTGGTGGGAAACTCCGGAAAGCTGGCTTACTGGCATCAGTTGCTGCAGTGGCGGCAAACAAGTAAGTGCAGTATGTGTTTATTGGGATATGAAGAGAAAATGGGGTGAACAAGTTTTGCAGGTTGGGTAAAATGCTTTCTCCTTTCCCAAAGCTGCTAGCCAAAAAGTCATAAAATCCTGACTGTTCACATTTTGTAAGACTGTTCAGTGCATTTATTTGTTTTGGTTTGGTTTGATTTGTTAGACTGCTTATGTTAAGCAGCTGTAGCCTCAACTGAAGTTGACTAGAAGACTTGCAGAAATTGTTATTAACATAAGCAAGAAATATTATTGAAATGATCGAGCATTTCAAAAGAACCAGTTTTGTATGTACATTCAAAACATGACATTAACCATCCAGATGTGAACTTCACTGGTACAGCAGGATGCAGAAGTTCATGAGTGGAACTGCTTTTAAGAATAAGTAGTTCTAGTTCAGTGCCCAACATCTTTCAGTCAAAATTAGCTTAAATCTATTAGGCATTATGTTTTTGCTAATACTATTGAATTAGTTTAGGAACCTTAACACATAAAGCTCTGTCTCCCTCTGTTCAAATTTGGCAGGATGATATTGGCAATTAGCTGTCAGGGGATAGTAACCTCTTTTACAAGCATAACTTGATTTTCTGCAAAATGTACATCAGGTTACATCCTGTCTTAGCCAAAATGATCTTGTAATCTGAGTGGTTAGCTCAATACATTTTTCTTGTTACTACTGTCATTTTTGTACAAACTGTTCTTGATTATTTTTGACCATGTTAGCTGTGTTTTGGATTACCCAGGCCATGCTAAAACCCACCTTTTTTATAGTTTAAACAATCTTTTTTATTGTTAGGACCTTATTTTACATCTTCTGTTCATTTATTCAGAAGTAACTATTTTAAATGGTATATGCGTTTGCAGACTAATTTTCATATTTTTTAATTATTATCCATGTTTTGGTTTTATTCGAGGCACCCTATTTCAGTATGATTCTGAATAGCTAAGAGGTGACTATTTCTTGCTTAAGGTTGAATGCTAACTGCTGTTAGCTCACTTAACACAGTGCGTTCTTAACAATGAAATAACAATTTCTTCAGAAGAAGTTTGCACTGAGTTATCGCGTTGGCTTTCAAGAGGTGAAATTAAAATTCTGACATGATTGTAAATGGAAAAAATATGACCTCTGGACATAGCTTTAAGCATATATTTAAGCCTATTAAAGTTAAGTTTAATCTAAATGCATGTTTATATGCATGGCTAGATCTGTATACATGATGAACAGCCATCTCATTAATAACATCTCTTATTTTGACTGAAATTTTACTTTTCTTTTGTTGATTTAGAACCAGCAGAGCAGTCCGTCTAATTCTGAGCCGACGGGATGATATGTTAATCACTGGTGGCCGACATCCTTTTATTGGTAAATATAAAGTGAGTGCCACAAGAATTCAGTGAAAAAATGCCTGCACATATTCTGTGAATAAGTATTTCAGTGTTACTGGTTAATATTTGTTCTATTTATGAAAATGAGCATAATCAATTTGATTTTAAAACAAAAATACTAGCCAAGAAATCAAGAGATAAAGCCCTTTCTTTGCTTCTGCCTCTATTTCTTCAGGGTTTTTTGTTTTTTTTCCTAGTCCCTTCATGTCCTTTTCCTTTTATAGCTCTTTCTGTGTGTGTTTCTGGAACGGGAAGCCAAACTAGCTCAGACTTCTTCTGCAGAACTTTATTTTAAACCATCCATATGGTTAGGTTCACACAAAGGAGCAGCTAGTTTTTCACAGAACCAGTGTCATATAGGAAAAATCACCCTGTGGAGGAAATTAATCTTTTCCCTGCTCATGCACTTTCATCAGTCATAACTAGTCATTAGGACAATTTCTGCCTTCTTTTCTATCTCCACTACCCAGGTAAAGTTAGAGGGGCCTTATGCTTCCCTAAAGTTGAAAATGAGCTGTAGCTCATGTTGAGAATTCAGGAACTATTAGTGGCAACAGGTGAAGAGAAATGTGAGATAAAGATAACATTGCTTCATTAAGAAAAAAAAAAAATCATACTTCATCTGCCAGACACTATTCTTACAGTCAGAGTGGGACTTGACTTTGCCTACAGTGAACATTCCTGATGACACACTTGTGAGCCATCTCAGGCAATACACAGGAAGCCACTGGGCTTCCCTGCTTTCTTCCTCTCCCAATGTGCTGATGTTGCTTATTATATGCTATACCTATACAGATCACAGATGCCAGGTGGGAAAGCCACTGCCTTAGGAACATACTTCTTTCTCTCTTGCCCTTCTATAGTTTCAGTGAATGCTGCTCAGAAATTAATAGCTCAGTATGATGCTAATTTTGTGGGTTACATTCATTTTCAAATATACAAGCACTGAAGAAATGAATGAATGCCAAAATCTAAATAGGTTGTTGTTGATCCTTCTAGGTTGGCTTCATGAATGATGGTAGAATCAGAGCTGTGGATGCCAAATATTACATTAATGGAGGATGCACCCCTGATGAATCTGTCCTGGTAAGAGTTTTATAAGTTGACGAATCTTATAACACGGAGGAATCATTAGCTGGACAATGATGAAGGCCAAATTCCCTTGTACATGTATTGTTAATCATACAGCCTTTCGATGTAGGGACTGTGGGTTGTTGGAAAATCTGCATCTAGTAGTTGCCATTCTGAGAAATCTACTTAACATTGAAGAGAGCCAGTGGCCTGTTCATAAGGCATCAAAACATTTTTAAGTTATCTATTTTGGTACTGACTCTTAAAGCCTAATTTGAGGTATCTAATATGGGATTTTCCTTTTCTTGCGTTTTTGTGTTTGTTATGTGAAATCTGTAAAAGAAAAACGTAGGAATCAGAGGACACTGTAGACTGCAGTACATATGCTTTCTGGTGGAAATAAACCTTAACTGTGAATTGCCATAGGACATGATAATTCAGAATGCTTTCATCAGTTCCTTTCATAGCTCCTATTGCTTTAAATCTAATCTGCCTAATTTTAGTTCTGGGTGGCTTTTGATATTGAGGTAGGAGCACAATCAATCATAAAATGAAGTATCTGTTACATCCTTAACTACTGACCAGCACTCAACTACTAGTAACATCAGCTGTGTTCTGTGAATATGAAAAAAGAACTGAAAGCTGATATGCTGCAGGAGAAATGTATGAATAAAGTCTGTATGTGTGCATAAGAGTATTCTTACCAGCAGTGATTGACAGAAACCCAATTTTAAAGCTAGTTGTCTCAAGTTAAGATCATTATATGAGATGAGGAAGATTGAAATGTGAATTTCAATGAAGCACTGTTCTAAAATTTAACTATACCTATTTGTCCCCTACCTCAGGTAGCAGAAGTATCCTTATTAAAAATGGACAATGCATACAAGATTCCCAACTTGAGATGCTGGGCTTATGCCTGCAAAACAAACTTGCCATCGAACACAGCATTCCGAGGGTTTGGCTTTCCCCAGTCAGCACTGGTGACAGAAACTTGGATAACAGGAGTTGCAGATAAAACTGGTTTATCACCAGAAAAGGTGACAAAATGAAGGCATCTTCCCTCTTGAAATGAAGTCTATGCAGTTAGAAAGTCAAAACCCTTTAGATTAGCTCAACCATTTGAACAAATCTTTTCTAAGTCAAACATAATTTGTGCTAAAATTTGTATTTTTTTTTTATTGATGTCTGATTGTTGAATGAATAGCATGCTCTTACAAACTGAACCAAACTGTTAATTGTTCAAAAAACATACCGTAATCTTGTTATCTACTAGTCCCCCAAAATGGTCAGTCTACTTTTAACAGGATTGTGTGATAGCTGTGAATTTTATTCCTTCAGATTAGGGAAATAAATATGTATAAGGAGAATGAGCAGACACACTTCAAACAAAAGCTTGATCCACAAAACTTAATACGGTGTTGGAATGAATGTATGAAGAAATCTGCATACTACAGTAGGAAAACAGCTGTCAATGAATTTAACAAACAAAATTACTGGAAGAAAAAAGGGATTGCCATTGTACCAATGAAGTTTCCATTTGGACTAGGCACACGTTATCTTTCTCAGGTCAGTTTCTTTAAAGAATAAGTGAGCTAAGCTTTTTATCCATAGAAGATTACGATGGGATGCTGTTCTTAAAGACTTAACCCTTTGATGTCATCAAAGACTAAGTTTAAGAAAGAAAAGAATTTTGGGGGTTTGTCATTTGTTTAATGTGGGTGTCCAGTGCTTCTGGAATAGACAGCATTTTATCAGTTGAAAATTAATTGACTGGCTTCTATCATATTAAACTGGCTGTCTCTGTTCAAGACAAAAGTCACAGGGCCTTTGTAGTCTGCAGTCCTACTTCCAACTGAGTCCAGGAGGAAAATCTCATTCATAACCTTCCTGTTGTGTCTAATGCTGACAGCCTGCCCAACCCGTGAGGTTGAAAAACCTGTGTCTAAAGACTTCAAACATCAATGGGAGAGAAAATGGAACTTGCAGCAACTCACCTGTACAACCACTAGTGAGGGAGGTCCTCCAGCTTCTTTTGGAACTGGTTGAGATACTGTTGCCAGGTATAGAATTATTTCAGGATCTAGCAACAGAAAAAGCAGACTTCCAAGGATTTGTATCTTTTTCTTTTGAAGTTCATTACCGAGGAAGAACAGGGACTACCATTCCAAATTTTGCCTTCTATTACAAAAGCATTAAAGAGATAAATTGAAATACACTTCAGAACTATGTCTGTCCTTTTTGATTCTTCAGTTCATCACTGTATACAACACATTTCTCTACTAGTCTAATCTTGATTTTGTTTTTCTGTTTCAGGCTGCTGCTCTGGTTCATATTTATACTGATGGATCTGTGCTTCTGACACATGGTGGAATTGAAATGGGGCAGGGTATTCATACAAAAATGATCCAGGTAACAAATGATCCCAAAAAATATTACCTTGTGCTTTATCTGTCATGCAGATAAACAATGTGAAGGTTTTCTTCTTGGTTAGTTAGTGTACCAGTAGAAAAGTTTCTTTATTAGCATAGCCACTGCTTCTTTGCATTGATAGAGTTAGAAAGCAAAGATGCCTTCATTAAGAGTCATAGAGACAGCAGGAAGGAAAACCAGGTTTTATTCTGCCAGTGGTATGGGAAGAGGCGTATTAAAAATAAGATTTTGGGGGGCTGATGCCTAAAACCCATGGTAAAAAAAGACAGTATTCAGATTAGTATACAGTCCAGACAATGTTGTTATGATCTTATTTGTTTAAGGATTAATTGAGAGACACATCTCTAAAGATATTTATCAAGTCAATGAAAGCTTGGGATTTGGGCCGGCATAATTTGCCCTAAGTCATACAGAATATAAGCAGCAAAATCAGGAACCTAATGTTGGAGCCCAGAGTCTCAGTCCAGAGTTTGAGTACAGCTGAAACATTGCCCTTCTTTTCTGCCTCTTTGTACTGACAAACTGGGCAGAATGATTTCAGCTGGAGGTTGGAAGAGAACTTGCGAAAACTTTATCTTGCCTGTTATCATTGACTTCTAGTAAGAACTTGGGAACTGTTGGAGTGTTTAGAATGTTTCTAAAACAGAGAAGAATATATTCTTCTTCCTGAAACAGGTTGCTAGTCGGGAATTGAACATCCCCATGTCGTATATTCACTTCTGTGAAACAAGCACAACAACTGTTCCTAATGCATGTGCTTCAGTAGGATCTGCAGGAACAGATGTCAATGGCATGGCTGTGAAGGTAAAGAGTAGTATTTAATTTAACAAAACACCCTATCCCTTGCGGTATTTAATGCCTGCAAACTTTGAACATTAGCAATCCCATAGAAATCAAATTTGAGATGACTAATAATACCACTGGAGATTGCCAAGAAGAAACATGATTTGTTGACAATTTCTCAGTAATGGTGTTTATGAGTTTTCAGAATACGATCTGAGCTTTCTCTGAAAGGCTTATGTTTGACAAAATCCTTTTTTTATCTAACTAACTAGTCCCATACAAATTTTGTATCCTGTTCTAAATCTACTGATTCATGTAGATTCCAGCCCTTGTAACTTAGCCTTTTATAAGGTTTGTGCCTATGCAGTTAAAATGATACCTCCTACTATACTTTGTCAAACAAGATGACAGTAAAGCATATACTAATTAAGTGCTAACTGGAACATATCTTGAATAGTAGCAAACATATATGTGTTATTTTTGTGTTATATTCTCCTGACGTCTCACCAGGATGCTTGCCAAACTCTTCTGAAACGCCTGCAGCCTATCATCAACAAGAATCCAAAAGGGACCTGGAATGATTGGGTAAGACCTGTGAATCCTGGTAAATGTATTTGTGTGCTTGCAGAAACTGTGATATACATATTGTAGTCTATCAGTCTGCTCAGCCTAATAATCCTAAAGTTAAAAACTGCAGAAATAGGTTATTTCACAGAAAGATAGAGTGTAGGTGCTTGGTTTAGATATGTGGGAAACAATCCCCATATCATACCTAGTTGGAAAGGAGGGGAAGCTATCTGTGAAGTCACATTTGGAGGCGCTGAAGTTTTTAATATAAAAAAAATACCAGTTTGTGCAATAACATGACCCACCACAGCTTATCCTCAGACAAGCTGTTTACAAAAGATTGTCATGGTATATGTGTACAGGGTCAGTTTTCCTCCATGTCAGTTCTTTATTTTTACCAAATCAATAAAGAGAATCCTTCTCAACTTCTTCCTTCCATCCCTCTCACATATGCAGTACACTATAGAACTGCAAGAAAGGTAGCAGGAATCCTTGCTCCCACTGCTCTAATATGTAATTAATTATAATATTAGTTACATTTGCAGTAGAGTAGTACAGAAGTAGTGCTAAAGCCATTTATAGAAATGGCTCCTGTCCAGGGCCCACCTGAAACTAGAATAGAATTTTAGGGCTAGAAACTGAATTTTTTTTTAACTGAAAGCTTTCTGCTGTAATATCAACTATTTTATGAAGGTATGGCTGAGAATCTAGTTTATATATTGAGAAGCTAAAAGAAAACCTGTTTGTTATGTCTTATCCAGTATTGCTTGTTATCTGTGGCCTAATGAAAAGGACGGTCCCTGCCTTGAGGCATTTACAGATCCAGTCTGCTAGGGTGTTTCTTCTCAAGTGAATAAATACTACAATAACTACAAAAACGTAAACACTTCCTTGGCAGTAGTAATTCCTAGCAATAGCAAATAGTGTTGGAATACATGTGGTAGCTTGATAACTGACAGTTATGTATGCAAAGATAAAATCCAGTTCTCCTCTAACAGGTGCCAAATTAATTTGAATAATTCAGACATACCCAAAATATTAGCAGAAATGGCTGACCTAAGAAAGAATGTTAATATATGCAGAGAAGTAATTTTACATCTTACAAATTCAATAAATTACAATTAATGATAACCAAAATAAAAATACTTCTTGACTTGTAAACTAAGTAAATCTAACATGAGAATCACTGAGAGGGAATAGATTTAGAACTTCATCCTGTCATTTTTACCACTGGCAGAAGAACACTGCAAAGAGCATTTCTCTTGTCAACTGTCATTTTTGTGCAAATAGGTCATGCAGATCTTTTATCTCAGTGACTTATCAACTAGATCTGTTCAACTGACAAAGAGGACCCATTTCTATTGAACTATTAAATAAGTAAATATATGTATGCTGTGTTCCTTCGTGACTCCTTCCTTGGTTTACCACAAACACTGCTATATTTTACAGGTTAAAGAAGCTTTTGAACAGAGTGTGAGTCTTTCAGCTACTGGCTACTTTAGGTAATATATTTTTGTTCTTTAGAAAAGCATAGGCTAGACCAGGACTGATTTCTGAAGATAACTGATGTCATGAATAGAAGATCCTGTCTCCAATAGTTCTTTCTAATGGCTTATCTTATATTTTATGTAATTCTTTGATATATGGATGCTTGGAGTATAAAGTTTAAGTGCTAATTTATGTAAAGCCCTGTGTGGGTCCTCTAGAAAATATCAAAAGAATATTTCATCCCATCTTTGCTCCATGATTTGTCCATTAGTAAACCAGAAAGCATCAAGAAAGTGACTGCTACCCATACCAGTAGGTATGCTAAGTGGGATATAGTTTATTTACTGGAGGCTGTATTACTATAAGCTATAAATATTGTTGTACTACAAATTATTTACACTTTTACCCACAAATACTATCACACTGAGTTCCATGACAAGAAGAATGAGTGGCAACATTAGAATATTTATCCAGCACACACCACACCTGTAATTAGCAAGCCAGTGCACTTGTGGAAAATTAGGCCTATTTAATTCTAGATCTGAACCTTAAGGTTATTTCTCTTTAGAGGAAGGAGAATTTCAAACATCTGGTTGAGTTTAAGAGAAAGCTTGTGTTTTGTTTTGTTTTTTTAAAAACTAACTCAGGAATCAGATGCCATGATTCAGCACCAATTGAAAGCTAGAGGGGGACTTAGTACTCACATGAGAAGTGGGGTTGCTCACTGACCCTAGGTTTGGAGTCACTGTTTTGACTTCTTTGCTTCTGGAGCCTCGAAAAATTCCCATCATATATACTCGTAGACATGGATTTATTCACAACAGCATGCTACTGTAGGACACAGTAATGTTAAACACAATTCCCACTGCTCTCTCTCAGTGCAGTCTTGTGGTCCTTTTTCTTTGCATTCTTTCACAATATTTATAAAGAACCAGAAAATAAAAATGCCTGTGCTATAACACAGGTGGGATTACAAGCAAAACTTCTCTCTTAGTCTGCTGTGCCTTCTATCTTCTCTCTCTCCACCTCTTTTTACCTACTTATCAATAGCAACTTTTCAGATATTCGTGTTGTCTGGACTAAGTTGAAGAGGCACTTTGCAAATCCATACTTATTTAAAACAGCAAGAAAAGACCAAACAATGTCCCTTCCTGCTGTTAAGTCTGTTCAAGTATGCAGCCTTTTAGGAATGTTGATATCTCCAAAGCAATGAACAAGTCATACTTTGCTATTGACATTTAATGGAGCCGAAAGCCATCTGCAGATCCCTGAGCCTCAAATCCTGTACTGATCTAGCTCTTATGCAGTCATATTCTCCACATCCAAGAATCTAAAAGACAGCTGAGGTAGATGGGATGTGAGAAGCTGAATATGTGGATTTTGTGTATCGGTTTTTCAACGCACAGTTCAATGCCCTGAATTATACTATAATAGGTTTACAGGGCATAATTTTAAATATGTTCAACAAAGATATTTTGGTCACATATGGTCAAAAAATATGCCTTTGTCACATAGCTCGCATGGTTGGGAGATACTGCATTTCACTGTCCTCTTGTGTCCATTGAATTTACCTCATCGGTCCTGACTACTATAGTCTCCTCAGTTAGTCCCATTCTCTTCCAAGTAATTACACTTTTATTTCAATATTCCTGTTTTAACCCTCTCATTCTGTAGCCAGTTTCTGTAATTTTAACTCTTTCATTTAGCTCTTGTAAATTATTCTTTCATAAGACCAGTTTTCCTCCCTTTTTCTGAATTCCCTTCTGTGCAACCTCAGCAACCATTACCTTAAATTTGTATTCTGTTCTTGATTACCATGTCTTTATTAGTATATTTCTGGGATTATGCTGGTTATAGACTCTCCTGAACTGAAATATCTTGCTTGTCTGCTAAATGTTGTATAAATACCAGCTCCATCAAACCTAAACTGCTAGTGCTCTGTAGGATTTCATGGAACTTAACTGCTGAGGTTCTGACCTATTATTTAAGATTTCACTTGAACTAGTTTCAAACTTTCAAGTGTTCATGTGCTTTGTTCTGATGCAATCATTCATTAATTTTCTTCTTGTGGACTTTGTTTCCTCTATCAGAGGTTACAATGAAAATATGGATTGGGAGAAAGGGGAAGGACAGCCATTCACATATTTTCTTTATGGAGCTGCTTGTTCAGAAGTTGAAATTAACTGTCTAACAGGAGATCACAAGGTAATAACTGAGTGTCACAGAAGTTTTGTAAATGATGTACATGAGGTTGTATCACTGGGTGCTCCAATAACCATTCAGGTTTTGCATTAATGTCACCTGTCTTCATATGATAGTAAATATATCAACAGTGTAAATGCAAATTACAGGTGGAGCAGAATGAAAACTCTGCAGTGTTAACCAGCTTTTGGCACATCTGTATTAATGCCATATGGGTTCACCTTTTGGGTTATGGCAGACATCTGACATGTTCTTTGCTTTTTCTCTCCCTGTTTGCCAGCAAACAAACTACAGCAGAGCTGAATAATCTATTTCCAGGCTTTTGACCATCTAGACAGCTAAATGTCATAGACTGCTTATCATATGCCCTTTATCTGTATTTATTTACATGGGGATTTCCTTGTGCAATGGGGAAAATCTGGCATGGCTGTGTCTGGCTAAAATTCTGTTATTTGAGGCAAGCCCATTTTGCTTGTAATGGGGTATTGGAAATTACTCTGAAATTGTGTACACAGAGGGGCCTCTGTCTTAGTATATAGTATTCCACTGAATACTGACTCTAAGCTACATTATATTCTAATGCCTGCACTCCGTGCATCTTTCTCAGTAATATGCATTTGAATTTTATTGGCAGAACCTCAGAACAGACATTGTTATGGACATTGGATGCAGCATAAATCCAGCTGTGGATATAGGACAGGTATGTACCAAGAATTTCCTGCTGTCTTATTTCTATTACACTGATAACCTTATCTGAAGTGAAGATTACCTCATTAATTCAGAAAACCCTAATTTCTTACTAGATAATGTTGTAAGTCATAGATCTTCTTAGAAGGTCCTTTCCTTGTAGACTTGCCCCATTTGAATCAGTGTCAGAGCTTTGTAGATATCAATGAAGCTTGAATTTTACTCCGCTGTCAACCTCTAGTACTTCCTGTATGTATAGATGCCCACTATCTGCTGGAAATAAATCCTGTTTGTGATCTACAGTTTCCCAATTCTCTTGTTGTTTGACCTGCCTTCCCCACTTGATAGCAGTGAAACACCTTTCATCATCAAAGGCTGGTCCACAGATCTCATCACTTCTTTGTGAAAGCATTTGTCTGCCTGGTACGAGAGAGGAGTGTGAACGCTTTTCCCATCACAGTAGCCCCAAAATGGTGAAGAATCCCATTAGGTGAACAGGAAAAAAAATGGTCTTCTAATGGCTAGTGATACAAATCAGTTCTTGCCAAAGTTTTACCCATTTTACCAAAGATGAGAACATAAATGCTATTTCTTTTCTTATTTAAAGATTGAAGGTGCCTTTGTCCAAGGCATTGGACTGTATACAATGGAGGAATTAAAGTACTCTCCAGAAGGAGTCCTCTATACTCGGGGTGCTGATCAGTATAAGATCCCTGCTGTTTGTGATATTCCAGAACAGTTTAGTGTTTCCCTGCTGTCATCTTCCCAAAATCCTTATGCCATCTACGCATCCAAGGTAAGCAAACCATCACAGGGCCTGATTCTTAGATCCCACGACAATCAGAGAAATTACTCTGATATAAAAGATATCTCTTCTTCTTTAGCAGTTCAAACAAATGTCCAAAAAATGATTTTATTTATGACATCAGGGAAGCTAATATGAAAAGATATAATGTGGGATACTGCTGCATATCTTTCCTGGCTGGCAAGTAGTAATTTTAGGGTTTTGTTAACAGACCATACACAGAAGCTGCAAGCTGAATTTAAAACCATACTTTTAAAATGTGATGATAAACTAAAGGGTTAGAATAAAGACAGCACAGAAATTGGTAGAGAAAACATATTGACAATGAGTGTGTGCAGCTTACTTATGTGTGTTATGCAATAAGAAATAGGACTGTATGTGTGTATTTATATGAGAAATTGGCTCAAGTATTCAGTTGGTATAATCATTGCTTCAATTTACACCAGCAAATATTCTAACCAGTTACATGTAAGTAGTAATGGTAAAACAAGATTAAGGTAATTCTGCAAATTTTAGCTATTTCAAGTATTAGGTGTGCTTTTAGAATACATTAAAATAGCATGACAGGAAGAAAAAGCATATTTTAAGGCAAAGATTATTAAAGAACAAGTAAGTTTTAAAATTATTTAAAGTTGTCTCATTGATACGTAATTGGAAAAGTATTTGTTTGAAAAAATACCGTCCAGGTGAAGTAGTTACATAGTTGATTTGGAGCTGATCTAGAGAGCTGATACTAATATCCTTATTCAAACAGAGCTTTTATCCTTTTCTGTGAACTTATCTGAAGACATTTGGTTCTCAGATTTTAGCAAGGAGATAATTAAGATTCAATTGCAATATGCTGATCCAATCCAGATTAAAATGTTCAATACCACAGCACTGAGAGGAGTATGAAATAAGGGTGGATTGGACCTATTTTTGAGATAAGGAGCAAATATGAATCTTATGTCAGAACCAGTGAGAGGATGTCAAGCCCACTGAGATCAGTGGTGTTTGTGCACAGGGAATTATCATGAGTTCAGGCTTTGTTTCTTAGTTGTATCTGTACCTGGGTTTGGATTGTTTCAATTTTGTCTGCCAGTTATTCTAAATTTCAGTTTAGCAGTGAGCCAAAAAGATTCTGAAATTAATAGCCAATATTTGAAATCAACATTTTTAGCTCCCTGGAAGCAGGTACCATCGGAAGACTTGGTGTGATCTAAGTGTGTTTCCGCTAAATCTGAGAGAAACTTCCTTACTGAAAGACAAAACACTTTTTGAGTCACTGACTTTTAAGCTTTTTACTTGATATTGGTATGGCATGTACTCCTCTCATTTGCTCAAAACCTACACCTATTTAACTTTTTCTTTTTTTCAGGGGATAGGTGAGGCAGGACTTTTCTTGGGATGCTCTGTGTTCTTCGCTTTGAGAGATGCAATAACTAGCGTGAGGAATGAGAGAGGACTGAAAAAGACCTTTGCGCTGAACAGCCCTCTGACCGCTGAACAAATACGGGCAGGCTGCGCGGATGACTTTACTGAGATGGTAATAGGAAGGTGGGGGAAGGGTCTGTTGAAGTGTCTCTGGGTAGAAGTACATACTGCTTTTCACACCCTTGAATGGTGGGATGCCTAATGATGTCTCCAATTGGTCATGCTTTGAATATAGCCATATCATACAGCTCCCTCCTTTGAAGGGAGAAGGGCTTGTAATTGAAATCTCTGGTAACAAGTCTCACTTACACAAGTTATTCCAACAAATGCCATTCAAGCATTGTATTGGAATTTCCCTGATTTTGTATAATCCTTTTTTTTTCCTTTAAAATTTACATAATTTTTACAATCTCTTCTTTCTCTGAAGCTGCCTCCTTTCTTCTGTATGTCAAAGCCCATAGAGGATTAAATAGCTCCTCTTACTGACATGCCGTGGATATTAGATCAGCCTCCAAGCATCTTCAGTCTCCTTCCAGGTGTTTTCCCCCAGTGACTTGTACTCTGACACTGTTACCTTATTCTGGTACTCTTTGCTATGCCCAGTACTCTTTGGGAGAAAATAATTAACTCAGAGCTAACAAAAGGATACAGAAGAAAAATAAATGAGACAATACACTTCTTACAATACTGATCCTTTATATTCCATGTTTTCTGCAACTGTTCATTGTAGTCATGTTCCCACTGCTATTACATTTTTTTTTTTTACTGTTAAGTTTTTATTTAGTTTACAGCATCTGTGAAATAAGGTCCTTGCCAGGATATAAATCTATACTGTGCCCTGAACCTCTGAGGCTCTGCCATGGAAATTCTTGAGCTCTTACTCACAGATTAGCCCCACAGTATTTCTGTGGTCATGGTGGGGCATCACTGGCTTCCAAATCAATAGGTTCATGGGCTTACTGTCATCGCAGGAGCTTGTGGGAGGTGAGGTCCACCAGTGCAGAGACCGTGCTTCTCCATCCCTGTTTGGCCCTGACCCCAGTTGTTACCGACCTTTCTTCCAGCCATCTTCCACAGGTAGCTCCTGTAGAACACCCTGCTGAGCTATTTGGAGGCACCTGATAGGGGCAATATTGGGAGCTTGCCAGTCAAATAATATTAACAAGTCACTCTCTTTGTTTCTTGCTTGTTCTCTTAGATGACAAACGATGAATCTGCTTCCTCCACTCCTCGGGCCATATCCATGTGAGTGACAAACCAGAGTGCGCAAGACCTGAACGGAATGGAATGGAATGAAAAACTGATTTACTGCCCCAATAAACACTAATCAATACACAGATAAATATATTTTCTCATTTTCAGAATAGAATCAGGTACCAAAAATATGCACATTATATCTTCTATCCTTATCTTCATTCTCTATCCAGTATATTCATTACAGTGCTTTGCTTAAATTACTGCATTTAATAGCTGGAAATACATCTCCTGCATTTGAAGCATATATATTCAACAAGAAATATGTGCTGAACAACTCAGCTCAAATGCTGCAGGAGAAGAAAGTTCAGATGAAGTATAAAAGTATGTTAGATACCTTACTACCACTTATTACACTTTACAACTTCATATGATAAATGATTTTTTAATGGCTTTGGCTAATTTTCTAATTTAGATTTGAGTCTTACAGTGGAGTGTGAGTGCAGAGATCTTTTTCTGTTGAAGAATCAGAATCTTGTTTGTTGGATTCAGTCCCTTTTTGATGAGAAGTAATGCTCTGATTTGTAGTAAAGCTGCTTTAGATTCTTTTGGCACACACATCTTTGTGTTAAAAACATGCAAGAAACAAGACATGATTTTCTTTTGCTATGCTAGGCAAATTGCTGTGGCTGATCTACTTATATGGGAGATTAATTTTATCCCAAAAGTTGGAAGAGTGACTTAGTTGTAATTTCCCCTGGCAGCTTTCTTTTTCTCTTGGAGCAAGCCAAAAGCCTCTGAACTTAATGGGAAAACTCACATAGAGTTCAGTGTGCTTTGAACAGAAGACTGGATGAACCTGTCTCTGGAAAGGGTTCTTAAGCAGTGCTTAATCCTGTGCTCAGGACTATATTGAGCCATGAAAGTACAGTTAAGAACTTTCTCCCACTCTTGGCCACTCTTGTAATAAAGAAAGAAAAAATATAATGAGATCAAAAGATGATCTGCAAAGATCAGTCATCTGATGCTGCCTAGAGTGCAGTGGGATTAGACCACTCCCAAGCAGTAACAGCTGGAGAAAACAGGAAAATATAAAGCAGCACTGTATTAAATGGTAACAGAAATTCTGATGTTATTAAATTTGAAGTATGTGTATATTTGTAACCTAAGATGAGACCAAGAAATTACATGGAATATATCAAAGTTAATATATTATGAAATCTTCAGTCACAATATTCAGATTTCAGCATCAGAATCCACAATATTAAACTGACTGAGAACTTCAGCCTTTCTTCATCTTGAAGTGCAAAGCTGAGATTTCAGTTCTGAATGAACGCACACACACACACACACACACACACAAATACACAAATACACAAATCTCCATGGTATTTGAATTTGGGACTTTGATCTGGGATACATCCTAATAGAGAAAAACACTTTTTTAGTAAGTCTACAGAAGTTACTCAAAGTAGCACTTGAAAAAATGCAGCAGGCTCTTTGATAAGAGTAGATCTGGGAAAATAGATAGTTTGTAGGTTCAAGGTGTGGTTTCAGTGAACCTCTGATTCAGTTATTCCTTGATGAGGGTAGTGATTGCTCTTCCAGTTACTCATAGGTCAGATTACTCCAGAGACATGAAGACTGTCATTTATAATGAAATTAAATGGCTCTAATTTGTTTGACTTGTCAGCCTATAGGTTCTTATTATTTTACTGCCTCTCAGTTTTCCACAGACTATTTTCTCTTTCTGCCTTCCATCCCTTTTATGAGTTGATAATGTATCTGACAGAAATCAGGTTAGTGGGTTAAACTAGTTTTGCATTGGCTATTAAGATATGACATCTTTACTGTTTCAATTTGTTTGTCTCTCTGTAACTGCTATGAGTAGGTGAAATTCAGCTGCGTGAACATAGGGGTTTAGACCATTTTAGATGTCATAAAATAGCAGATACATAGGAGACCACAGGACTGGAAGATACGACATAGCAACTGGAGGCCACCAGGTTCTAGCAAATCATCTGTAGTGGCACTAGAAGTGTAGTTTAGGCAGCTGAAACCCCATTGGTTTTAACTTCTTTTTCTTCATTTTCTTTGTATTACTTGGCTTTTATATATGTAAGAAAGTCAATAAATCAAATTAAATGTGAATGCTGCTGCCATAATTACTTTTTCTGATTTGCAACATCTTCTTAGTTTCACTGTGCGGGCTTGTTAATGACAGCTCACAACCCCATGTGTCAATAACAGCCCCAAAAATGTGTGTAAATTCTGGGATATGCTGAAGCAGGGAGCATATAGGTCTATTGAACTGGAGAAAGGTGCATTATCTGTTGTTCTCTTATGTGCCTATGCATCAGCACTGGTGCTGGTTAGTTCCAGACAGGTCAAATCTTGTAAAAATTGTGGCCCAACCCTTGCAGGCAATGTCATCTCCCCACCTACAGTGCTGAGGTGAGGTGTTTGTATTCCAGGGATTCATCATGTTCTAGACCCTCACTTTGTTTTCTGCAGTGCGGATCACATGTCAGCTTGTCAGTATTTCTCAGTTATTATTAACAAAGATTCATCCCTGCTGCTTTACAAGTGGCACTGTTGTCTGATTGTCTCAGTAGAATCTATACACGTACCAAACATGGGTTGCTGGGGTTTTTTTGGGATGAAACATATTAAGCTGTCTCCTGGCTTTTAGGTGTTTGAAAAACTGCATGAAGGTAGAAATATCAGCAATTAAACATCCTGATGGATGACACTATGGCTACATGGGATATTATGAAAGAAATTTTCTTAGACTCTATAGATGTTAAGAGTGGGGGGGGTTGTTACATTTTTAGTATTGTTTAAAATATGCAGACTCAGGGGCCTAGACAAGCAGAAAGGTTACGGCTTTAAAGCATTGACATGTTGGATGGCTGTTGACACATTAATGTGCACTGTACAGAAACACCCAAACTGGAGATGGTTGAGAAGAACTTTTTCTATGCATTTTTGTCATGAAAGAAGTGTTTCTATAACTATCTACCCTCAGCACTCCCATTCTCTCCGTGTGTAAGCTTCCACACCTAATAGAAATCCTACATTCTGGTTTGGAGGCCTAGCACTCTGAAAATTAGATATTGGACCGCCATAATCTAGTATTGGGTCTGGTTCTTTTTCTTCTTAGGCCTTTGAACCTGCACTGTTGTACCTACAACCCATGTGGAATACTACAGCAGTGCTGCAGTTGGCAGGACCCATTGAGGCTTTTGCCTGCAGGACCTAGTAACTGGCACGGCTTCAGCGGTTGCATTGTGGTAGCTCTCAGGCATACGTTAGGGACTAAAACACAAAAGAAGCCGCCTATCTCTCCTGAGAATCATTTTCTTCCCTTCTAATGGGGAGTGGTAAAAGATCTGGGACTGACTACTTTGTGCTGCAAGCCTATACTGACTCTAAACAAAACACAGTGACCTTTGCTGTAAAATATAAAACCAGTAAATTAAACAAAAGACATGTATGTACCCAAATGGAGACTTTTGAAAGACATATACATAAGTCGCCTTTTAAGAAAAAAATAAAGGCCAGCTGTAACAAAGCATTTAGAGATTAATGACCTTGTTTCCTGGATGCACAACCAGAGAAATGCATAAGAATCTAGGATCCCAAATCAGGATTTGGGATTTCTCTCTCTAAAACCGTGGTACATATTATAGGGTCATCTTATGGCACCCACAGCAGTCAGGGTATAGAGCTGGCATGGCATAGAGATACCTAGAAAGAAATTTTAAATGTGTATGTAGTAGTAATTTTGATTTTGTTAAAACGTGGTTACTCTGCAAGAAAAAAATATAGATAGTTCAGGTCATGACAAGTTAAAATGCGAAGCATGGCTCCACAGCTTAGTGTTTGACACCCTGCAGAAGTAGATAATGTTGCATGTCCTGAGTTCTAGCTTCAGGCATTCCTAAATATTCTGAATTCATCAATTACTAGATAATATGAAAAAAAAAACCCAAAAAACAACAAACACAACAACAACAAAAAAACCCAGACCTGGCAGTTGTAGCTCAAACCTAGAAGTTTCCCCTCATAGTTAAGTGCCTTACCTCTTAGGATACAGGGTTAGAATTAGAGGGGCTTGAATTCTTTCAGGATTATTTCAGCTCACTAGAGGAGAGTTAAGGTGGAGAGTAGTAGAAAGTTTGATGCATTAGCATCTGAACATGCATTAATTGCTGGGAAATGGCATACATTACACTGGCTCCTCCCCATCTACCTAATTTGATGCTCAGTCTGAAAATGAATTCTGTGGGACAAAGCAAACTCAGGTGACCTTTTTGAGCATATAGCATTTCATGAATTTCTCTTGATGTGTAAAGCTTTATTTTTCAGACTTTAATGCAACAGCCCCCAACATTCAGATGAGCTTGTCTTTTTTGTGAATGGCAGAAAGGTAAGTTTTTTAATGCTTTTCTCTCTCTCTCTTTTTTTTTTTTTTACAGCATCCTGCTTTCTACCACAGTTTTGACATAGTCTGAGTGACTTTCTATCACCCATCATATCACAAAATTTTTAGAATTATAATTAGTTAGCTGTTTTCTAAAACCTTATACTAATATGGTCCTAAAGTTGATATAGTTGGAGTAAATACATCACTAGTTTCAGTCATTAATCAAAAGAAAATAACTAGTTAATTTTTTTCTGTTCCTGACGCCAAAAGCTCACATTTCATTTTCTAACACATTTTGTCACCTTTTCTTACTTTGCAGGTCGTGTGAATAAGAATTCCTATTAACAAATACATTATAAGCTGAAATGAAGGAATTTTATTTCTTGGTTAAAAAACAAGCAAACAGACCTTGCTATTTATTTTTCTAGAGACATTTTTCAGTTGTTTGGTCAACATTTTTATGCTCTAGAGAGGGTACTAACTTTTTTTTACCCACTGAATTAAGGAAAATTAATTCAATTTTTTTCTGTCTGTTCTGTCTGTTTTATCTGTCATTACATGTCAATTGTGCTTAAAGGCATACTCTGAAACCTTACTTCACTCTGCAGTTCCAAATAAATTCCTGAACTAGTTCATGTTGTCTTACACCTGGTAAATTGGAGCATGCTGCTGGTATAGCAGAACTGTTGAGAGAATGCTGAGGTTCAGTCTCCCTTCATTCTGCAGCAATGGGTCCTAAAAAACATTTTCAAAGTTGTTTGTATAATCTCGTTTCCAACAAATTGAAGCATGCAGATGATACAGCAACATTTGTGAGACAAGGCTAAAAGCAAGGCCTGCATAAGCCCCACTCATATACATTAAACTTCATTACATTGAAAATATACTTAGTTACATATCCTCCCTGCTCTTATGCTAAGATTTTTTTCTGCTTTTATGCTGATGGGTCTCTGCAAATGAAAGGGTTGATATTAACTTCAGGGAAGGAAAAATAGGTAGAATTTTCACACACACAAGTCCAAGGCTTTAAAATGAAAGGATTTCTGTTTCATGCCGATAAGAATCAACAAAGGATCTAGTCCAAAAACACTTTTCTTTCTGCTATTGTCCTTCCAGTGCTTACTCAGACTGTCTTCCCTCTCAGTTCTCTAAGTAAAATATTATTTCTATTACTTTAAAAGGATGTATTTGACCAATACTGCCTGACCCATTCATTTATTTATCTGCAGATTGTCATCAAGTGACAAGATCCTGTTGCTGAACAAATATACCACATTAATTCACAATCACTGCATTTCAACATCATAGTTAATCCCTGTGAGACAATAATATTAGATCCCTCTCTAACCCATAATCACTTTATTTCATGATTTAGGTAATAAGAGAGAGGCAGGCAGATCCCGAAGAATTGCTGCTGTATTATCTAAGAAAGAAACATATCCTTTTTTTGAACTTTGCCTTTGAGTTCTATAATTATGTAAATCACTGCAACTGGGGATTAAGATTATTTGTTTCACTTTTCTTTGGGAACCAATGTAAACAGAACAATAATTAGAAATAACACAACTCACCTTGTATTTGTTCTCAGCAGAGCAATCCAGCGCTGTATGTGCGTTGTGTGTGTTAGTTACATGGGTAAAACATTGTAAAGTTTGAGTGTAACTCTTCTAAATACTGCCCAAATCTTCTTTACAGCTTCCCAAAGCATGAAAAACCTTTCAGTGCATTTGTAATGAAAATATTAACTGAAGAAATCAACATAGAACTACTTCCATAGTAAATACTTTACTTAGGCCACAGCCCTTTAAGGACTTTTGCATAAGCTTATTTTATTATCTTTATTTTCTGTCATTTGAGACTCTTCCAGTTGCTAATTGCTGTCAGGGCTCTATTCACTTCAGTGGCAATTATCCTAGTTAAGAAGCTGCCATGCAGGTTATAAAGTTAAGCAAGTGTGTTCAGCTTTGCTGTTGAGAGCCTTCTATGCTAGAAGAAAACCAACAGTAATTGAAGGATTAACTGGAGAAGGGCAGTAGTGGAAAGTAATTTATTAGCTGCAGCTTTTTTATTAGTTCACATGGTGCATTGTCCAAGCATTCAGTGGAATAATTAACATCTCTTTAACAGTCAAGTAGTATGATGTGAGTAGTCATATGTTGATTACCAGTGGGAACGCACCAGTGGATGAAATTGCACTGGGTTTGAAGAAATCTAGAAACCTGTGGTGAAATCAGAAGGAAGACATCATCGTCACCTAAGCAAAACTGATGCAAATGCACACACCCAGTGGGAAGAGTAATAGGACTACGTATCATTCTGAAAAGGAGCTAAAATGAAAGGCAATGGTAAATTCCACTGGACTGCAAGGCACTGCAACACCAGAAGGAGGAAACTGTGATTTGAGGGTGGACCCAGTATATGGTATCATATAGGTGGTGCTAGTATAGGAGGCACATAATGGAGGGAGTCCTTCCATACAGAATTTATGTGTGTGCACTTGAGTATTGTGCTCCATTTTACCTTACTATACACCTTGGATGTACAGAAAGCAGCACTGGAAACATCTTGTGATCTGCTGGTACTGTTTTGCAAATGAAAGATACAGATAATTATGGGTAAGGATTAGGAAAGTATTATGAGTAAGGCTAATAAGAAGACCTATTGCTGTATTTGTTCAACCCATCCCACTTACAGGGTCCTGATTTCAGTCTTTTGGGAATTTACTAGGTGTTGACAGTAGAATCTGAAAAACTCTATATTGGAATTCTGTCTCACACTCATTTCTCTCTCTGTCCTTACCCTTCTTATCTCTATATGTGCTGCTCTATTTTCATCTATCTTGTACATATTTTTTTGTCTCTGAAACTATCTGGTCAGAATATCCCTCCGGTTCTGCACATGCATATAAACCAAAGCAGACTCAGAAGAATATAAAGAAAAAATAACTTTTGAATGTTGCAAAATTTTTTCTTTATCAGTCTCCTTTGCAGTCCATCTCTCAGGTACAAAATATGGCTGTGGAATAGGAGGCTGTGGTGCCTGCCTGATCCAGTTGCCAAGCAGATACAGTACCCTCGTGCTGATATTTGGAAATAGTACTTCAGTGTTTTGAGAAAAGTGACCTTCACTGGGAAATACTGGGTTTCTTTACATTTCCACAGATGGATTTTGGGGAGTTCGGGCACATATTTAAAAGCCTTACCTATAGCCTTCCTCTACAAAGGTGATTACAGGGTTAGTCAAAGATGAGGCATTTCAATGTGGATAATCTATATGTTGTCATTATTATACGTAGCTCATATCTTCAAAAAAGAAATTGTTTGCCTCTCCAGAACCAAAACTGTGTTTCCAGACTTTTCCCAAAAGAACTCCTTACTCAGAACCATTTCATTTTGGACCAGTTGGCCTTTTTGTGGAATATAGTATTTTCTTGGAAAGTTCCAAATGAATTTCTCCATCTCTTCTATGTTGTGATTCTCCATTGGATTCAAGTGACCACAGGACCCATTGTTTCCTTCCAACTGGTACATAGAACATGGCAACCTGAGACTGAACTTGCACAAAGGAAATCCTGCAGGTCCACAGGAAAGGCAAAGCACTTGAGGAGGAAAGAAAAGGGTTTATTGCAGTGGTTATTGGAAAGTCACAGAAGGACAGATGGAAACTTGAAAGGGGGAGATGTAAAGTGTCCATGATCTGCAGAGAGAGGCAGGAGAAGAGAGCTGTGAAAATGGTAGTGCAGGACTTACCCAGATCAGACTGAGTAGAATCCAAACAGGCAAGTCCAGGCTGTTTTTTTAATCCTCACTCCTGTTTCAACAGCTTCTTGTGAAAGTCCTTGTTTGCACTCCTTTTGCAAATATTCATCAGCACTTCTTGCTGGTATTACACAACCAACTCAGAGGCACAAAAGTTCATTTGAGTTCTGGGAAAGCATGGCATGGTTCTTTGATTTGTTACTGCATTACAGAATGCTATTTGCTGAAAGGCAGTTGGCTTTGTAAACATTTTGCATAGAGTAAAACTTCCTTGTTTAATGATTGCCCCTCAGTGTAGAACATGTGTAGTAAAACATAAGCTCCTTTATGAAACTGTGAAGTGGAAGGCAGATTTGCCTTTCTGCTACTTGACCTGCCTTTGAGAGACTCATGCTTTAAGAATGCAAGTGTTAAATGGACGTTTTACAACTCATACTTGGATTAAAGATCTTGACTAAACTGCTGCTGGCTCAAAAAGCTGTTCAGCCAGAAAGAAGGTCCCATCAGTTGTTCTACATGTTCAGACTGAGCTGCCAGGAAGAGTGAACTGCTTCTCCAGGCTAAACACGGTCTTTAACATGACATTAATTGATTATGCTGAGCTTGTTCAAATCCCGTTGGAGTCTGTTTCAAGCTCTCAGTAGCTTTAAACAGATTGGGCATTAAGCTCTGTGTTTAGAAATTAAACCTTCTTGGTGAATATGCTTTAAATGTCTGGAGTACTGGAAAAAGCACATGAAATGCAGCCTGTAAAGATATCTAGGCAGTAGTACTTAGTGACAGATTCTTCTATGGCAGGAGGGGTGCCCACACCACTAAGATTGTGACTGGTTCCATAGACACGTAACTCCTTTTTTGTGTTTCAGGCATGTCTTTTACCTAGAAGGCCAGTCCATAGTTGCAACAGTTGTCTGGCTTGTCCACTGGTCTGTTTGTTTATTGCATTTACTGCAAAGACAGGTGTTTCTTCATGATTGCTTTTGCATATTTTGAAACCATGATTCCACATGGCAATTGTCAAATATGAAAAGAACATATATGGTATTCTCAGGGGAAAAATTTTATATTTAGTCTTGCAAGACAGGAGGTGCCTGAAAAACACTTTCATTAAACAAAAATGTAAATACCAAGAAACCATCCAAGGAGACAATATTTCTGAAAAGATTAGTCCAGACAAATGGGAAAGTAGATACTTTAATTTTAGAAAACATTTTACACATTGTAGAAACTAATCTGGGTCTAGTACAGTAGATACAAGACACTCAGCAAATGGGGATGCAGTGATCCTCCCTGACTATGAGAATATACTTCTTGTATTATGTCACATATGCAGTGAGATTTTGGCATCCTGGTTTCCCATAAAATCTTGTCACATTGCTTTATTGTTTACATCATATGCAAAGGATGTCTTTGAGAAACATCAGAGTAGGAGAAAGGAAAACATAAGTCTAATCTTCTCCTAGCACTCATTTAGTGTGTCTCTTACCAAATCATTTAGATGGTTCTCGTCTCAGTTTCTCAAGCAAGAATATAGTTCACAATAAAAGGTCAGCATGGTACAGCACTTCAGGAACCTCAGATTAAAAGCCCCATTAATGTCTTACTGTCTATCATGATGCAGTGTCCTAGTTAACAATATGGTGGTTTATATTAACATTAGTCAAAATTACCAAGTCTTTGTCATTTCCACCAGCAGCAAAGAACAACCCTGATTTTCCACGGCAAGAGAACAACATGGATTTCTCCCACTAGCCTGAAGGAGTTTCTGGAGCTGAAAGCCAAGTATCCAAAGGCACCCCTGGTTGTGGGGAACACCAGTGTGGGTATGGAAGGACAAAAGTTCTTTTGACATAGGAATTACATTATGCAGTAGGCACATAACCTTGCAATTTATCTTCTGGGGATTCTAAATGTATTCTCTCACCACAATGATCGTGCTTCAATATTTAGGCTAATGTAATTGCTGCTGGTTTTTTGCAGCATGTCAATAACTACATTAGGACTAGTATCACCTGAGCCCAGGATGTGTGATGCCTAATTTTTCCCAGCAACCTCAGAAAGACAATTTGTGTGAATAAGGAAGGGCTCACTCATGCTGATGAGAGCCAAACACTTCACATCCATGTTAGCTTGAGCATCACAAAATAAATAATCCCCATGAAAAGGGCACAGTAACCCTATATGCCATAATATCTAGTTTCTGCATATTATGGATACTATGGCTCTTTACTTTTATAAATTGTTAGTATACTGTTTTTTTGAGGGAGTAAGCAGTCAAGAGGAATTTGGTAAGTATATTTCCTTCACTGGTGGGACAGTAAAGGCACAGATCAAAAGAGAACCCTTTGGGTCTTCTAGTTACCTGTACATTTGCCAGTAAAGGGCATGGCATTTGTTGAGTTAACATACTCCCATGATGCAGTACTTGGCAAAGCACCAAATCTTAAGGCTTAAAAATTTCAAGTCCCTTCACATCAAGGGAAAGCCCTGTTGTCATCAGATCAGGCTCTAAAACAGTTATTGCACATCAAAAAGGACTACCATAGAAAGCCTGACGTATACAATAGAGAGAGGTCATGAGATAATGTAGTTGCTACATGTATAAACAAGTTTGGGAATAGGTTTTTTTAAAGACATTGCACAAGAAGAGAACAAGGGAATTATGTAACCCCTATAGGGAAGTGGATTGAGTAGCTAGAAACAGCATGAAGCAGGTGTGGAATTGTGTATAGCTTTGAGATAAGAGGTGAAATCTGAATGTGCTATAGGAAAGGACCAGAAAACAGTCCAGAGGAACAAGGAGCAAGAGTCATGAAAGAGAATGTTGGAGTTTCAGATCAGCCTTTGGACTGCAGAAAGAAGCAGATGAAGTGGACCTGGTAGAAGCAGTAAAATGTGATATTCAAGATGCTGCACAAAACAAATCACATAAGATTTTGAAACTACTTAGTTACAAAGGTTTTGAACTTTTCAGTCTCTGTGTCAAGGAATATGTTTAATTCTTTAAACAGATCTCAAATCATGCTATCATACTTTGCCTTTCAGGACGCAAAAAAAATCACCATGGTGCCTATCATCCAATCATTCTCCATCCTGTTAGGATTCCAGAAATGCATGTTGTAAGTAGCACAAATTATGGTAAGTCTCCAAGTTACTTCTACTGATGGTGCAAATAGTGGTGACTGAATTAACTTGGGTTTTGTATTTTGAAACCAGAAGCAGTAAGAACCATTGACTCTCATTGGTGCAGAATATTTTGGGTTTTTTCTCTCTGTAGCAGTCATTTCACTAAGCCTTTTAACCTGTATGTCACCTATGGTCTGAAGATGATGGATGGTGACAGACAATTTATGAAACTCTTCTGTGAAAAAAATATTTGTTCAAATCTCAAATTTCTGTAGACAGCAAACATAGGGGAAGGCCCTAAGTTAACTTTATTTTTTTTTATGTTTTCACCAGTCATGAGCCTTTCTATCACAACGTTGATCTAACAAAGTCTGCAGAACATTGATTAGGCTAGGGCTAGATTTTCAACACAAAATATTCAGGCATAAATTTCCAATCCAAAATATCACAAGATTTTCTTTGGAATGGCTAGGCTTGATTCTCAGCTAATAAAAATTATCACAGATGCACTGACATCGAAAGGGTTGTGTTAATGTCCATCAGTCAAGAATCCAGTCTGGTAGGTACATCACCTCCATGAGTGGAGGTATTACACCTGTAGCAAAAGAATAAAATGCAGCATCTATGGGAAAGCAAGCTTTTAAAAATTAGAGTAATTAACATTTTGTTACAGTTGCCTCTTTCTCTCCTTATGTTCTCCTAGTGCCATGATTTACCGAATAATAAATATTTTCAAATTATTATGCTAATATCAGTGCAACTCTGCATTTAACCAGATCCATCAATAAAAGATTACTTTAGAACATGACCTCTTTGTTCAGAAAAAAACCTACACAACACTTGAAGACTTCTCTGCAGGCTTACTCCAGTGTTCACTGAAGCCCATGGTAGTGGTCTCTCTGATACTACCAGAAGTGTGATGGAGTGTTTGCAGCTTGGTCTTGGAAGATTCCAATAATTTGGTCTTACTTCATCCTAATGAGTCAACTGTTGTTCATGTCTCTGGGAATACACAGCACAAAAATGGGATATACATTGGTATGTGCAAATACGCAATGTGTATTGTCAGGTACGTGTGTATACTAGGAACCATCGCTGAATAAGCAAATGGTATCTGCAATTACTGCAGATAATATCAAATGCATCTTACTATCATTTCTCTTTGTCTTCCTGCTGACAAGAGCTGTGTACAAAAGCAAACCTCTAGAAGCCTTATCAGCTATATATTGCATTTATATTGTGACACTATGATTTCACTGTTTAAATTCATTTGATCTCAGGGCTAGGAGCTGCCTGCTGCTTGGCCCAGCTCAGAAACATTCTGATGGAGGCAGTCCCAAAACTTCCACAGGAGAAAATTAAGATCTATCAAGCTCTGTTGCAGCACCTGAGAACTCTACCTGGACAACAGATCAGGAGCATGGTGGTATGTATTCAGCAGTGACAGTACATAAGCCAGCACTACAGACATATCTATGTGAATGTCACTTACAGATATATGGAGAAAAGCTGAGTGAGCTTGGGATCATGCCTTGTAAGGCTAAATAGTTAATACCATCACAAAAGTTTTATGAAATAACTGGGAATCCTATGATAGTTAGCAGGGGATAATTGTAGCCTGAGCAGAAAACTGAAAGAGGCTGAGCAAAGAAGAAAAGTTCTCTGGTAAGGACCATACACTCTGCAGCCAATCATACTTTAGCTTGACTATCAATGCATAGATATTTACTCATCATGTATTAGACATCTCTGATCTTGGCCCTGATTTTCCTTTAAAATTCCCTTACCTCAATAATTTATATTTCTTCCTTCAATTAAGGGATGGCCATCTCTTAGGAGGGCAGGGGGCAGAAAAGTAAACCTGGTCTCTCTCAACAGAGATTATATAAGACAAAACTTTTGAAGGGAACAATAAATTAAATCATTTTAAAAAGTACAGATATAGAACTTTAGTTAAGATTGAACAAAACAAACACAAGTTCTTCCAACAGGCCTATTAAGTGTATAAAATGAGTTTATGATACAGATTCCTGTTACACTGTAAGAAGGCCAAACCTGAAAATAAACGCCTTTTTTGTTAAAGTCTTTAGGAGGACACACATTGTAAGCAGGGGATCAACCTGGGACTTGAACCCAACCTTAGCAGTTGGCAAATCTGTCCTCAACTTGGCATCAGAAGGTAAGCTTTGGCAAAGATATTTGCCAAATATCTTTGCTGGGTGGGCAGAACACTGAAACAGAAAATACCACTATAGGTAACAGTTTTCAAATGAAACACTACTCTGCATCTTGTAGATGAATTAGAATGGTACATGTTGCTGAATGGAGAGCAACATTATCCTGATATTTGCTTGTCATTTTAACTGGCAAAAGACGTCTGCTTGTAGAAAACACTGTCTTTCCATTTCACAAGGCAAAATGAAACATTGTCAAGCAATCTCTTGAAAGCGAGGTGGGTAGGCCTAACATGTAGAAAAGTCTCCTTTCTACACTGCCTTTGGCTATATTGCTTCATTTATCAAACAGGTTAGCTTTATCTTGTAACTTCACCACGGTTTCCTATTATTGGTTATGTCTGTCTTGTTTTAAGAAAAACTTTCTCTAGGACCATGCACCTAGAAACTTCTCTTGAAGCCACTGGTACTGTTGTGCTTTTGTGTGTGTGTGTATACACGTTCATCATGTTTAAACAACATTTCCAGTAATCAAGCCCAAGCAAGTCCCCCTTGTCACGTAGAATCGGTGGGTACTTTGGAAAATCTTGGCAATGATTTCTACTGTCTTTGAACTAAAGATGTACAGGGCTGATTCTCCATCTCATCACAATGCTTGATAATTTCTTAAAATCTTACTGTGCTATGCTTTAATGATTTAATGGTCTAAGAGCTTTTGAGCAGAAACAGAATAGCTATATTTAAACCTAAATCACTGATTTTCTGAATATTATTAGCATTTGTAAGACATATATTTTCTAGGAAGTATAAAATACTCAGTATTTTATGTGTGATGGCTGACTATAGTATTCATATAGGGAAATATATTGTACTTAACATGTATTATAAAGACTGGCCTTTCCACTCAAAGGCTTTTGCAGTCTAAGGCTAGATCCTGAATGGAGCTGACTGTGCTAAGGCTATATTTGCCTTAATGTATTATTTTGCACAGATTCAACAAAATCTGAATCTGCAATGCAGAAATATTTTCTTCTTGCTCCACATTAAATAACAGACTATAGTTTTCTCCAACAGATGGTAAATGACAGATTCTTTTAAATGATCGGTTTCTTGCTGGCTGTGAACATGCAGACATAAAGCCCAAGGAGGTCATAGTTTCTGTTCTCATCCCATACTCTACGAAGGTAAGACCCCGATGTTTCAGAGGTTTCATTCAGGTTCCAGTGTAGTTATTAGGAATATTTCCATTATCTTCAGGAGGCTAAGAGAAAGCTCTGGCATCCCTCCATCACCTGTCCCACTTCTTCCAGCTGGCCATCATCATCTACTTCTTTGGGCCTCTTACTGTATGGGGCAAGTAGAAGATAGTGTGTTGTGATTGAAGTCAATGAGGGAGTGACCACAAGGAGTCTCTGCCAACCTTGACATCAGAGGGTCAGTCCCCAGAGTAGCTGCCCGCTGCAATACATCATACTAAACATATGTGGCCTCATGCTGGAGGAGTGCTGCCGCCCCTGAGAGACTGGCCAGCCATGGCTGCTTTCCCATGAAAAACAATGAGACTCCCATGAGCTTAAAGCCTACAAAAGCATAATGTGTTGGCAGTAGCAACAGTGCTTCTGCTGCCTAGAAACTTTGAGCCTTAGTGGTGATTTGAGAGACAAACAGTCTGGAAGATAAAATTAAGGAGTGGGTTAGTTCCTCCACAAAGTAAAAGAAAAAAAGAAATCCCAACTTGCTTTGTCCCATGACAAGTTGTGCCACTAACTAAACTAAAGCTATCACAGAGGGTATTTCAGAGGCTTGCCTTTCAGAGAGAGGCAGTTGCCCCTAAGAACAGCAGAGGTGGAGACAATAAAATGAACAAAAGACAATAGCACTGCTGGCAGACTCAAAGGGTCACTTCAAAGAGCAGGAAAATTATCTGTCAGCCATCACATGAATAACATGTGAGATGAAGCAGCCTCACCACAGGAAATTAACACTATGCTGAATTAACACTTTCATGCTGAATTGCCTTTTTGATCAACTCTGTTGACACAATAAAAAGGCACATGCACACTTTTTTTGCAAGAGTTATCAATAGAAAGTGTAGATGGAAACCTGGCTGTCAGTTCTCCCTCTTGTTCCTGTCAGTGGCTGGCTTTTGGGTTTGAGTAGCTTGATGTGAGTATTGCTTCAGTGACAGAATGTAAATGCCATTGAGAGGATTTTCCATCTCTGACAAGACTCACTGTCCAACACATAATCCTGAGTTTTACATTTGACATGACAGTATCACATACTTATAGTGACAGATCTAACCTGCCAACCCCTACTTTTAAAGTTCTGTGGCTGTCTGAATCTGAAGTTTCTTTCTGGGGCTACAAAAGGGTACTTTATATGCTTTCTTCAAAGGACTCCTCTGTGCCTGATCATGAACAAAACTGCTATTATGTTTTCTTTTAAAATATGTGGATTTGTTTCCAGAACAAAATATTTCTAACAATAGAAAGCCCAGCTGTTTCTAGTGCCTCCCTCTATAAATGCCATTATGGTAGCATAAAATGTAGAATCTCCTGAGTGTAAAATCTTCACAAAATCGGGGTCCTTTGCACAGTGGGGCCTCCATGTCCTGGAGAAGAAACCACAATTTTCTAAGCTGTAATTCAATTTAAAGAACATACCAGCCATATATGAAGTGGCTTATACCAGGACTGCTCTTCCAGCACTCTGAAGTCATTAAAACTCTGATAAAATGTAAAATTTGTCATGTTCTCTTACATGTAGATAACCTCAGATAGTATCCTCTCTTAGTATGTGTGTCTATGATTAGCTTAGTACTTCAAGAAAAATAAGAAGCTTAACTGAAACAGCAATTGTAGCAAATGCTCTTTTAAAATGTTGCTTTCTTTGGACAATGGTAATACCTAAAATACAAGGAATAATAGATTTGTTTTCTTTCAATTAATTTCTGCCATTGATGGGATTTTTCCTTCCTTTTTTTTCCCATTAGGATGACTTTATTTCAGCCTTCAGGCAGGCTGAAAGTCAGAAAAATGCTTTGTCCATAGTGAATTCTGGAATGCAAGTCCTCTTCAGTCCAGACACAAACACCATTGTAGATCTGAGTATCTTATAAGGAGGCGTGGGCTCAACCACACTCAGTGCAAGAAAGTCCTGTGAGAAGCTCATAGGAAGGTACTGGATATCTTAATGTATTTAAGCCAAATGTAGGAGTCATGGTGTGATGCATGAGGTCTGCTTGATTCTGCCAGTGGAGATCCCGTCATAAGCCCACATACTTCACAATAGCTTTAGCTGCCTGTTTTTTATAAAGAAGTGTGTGTTCATGTTAGTCTATTTTTCTACCAGGCAATGGAATGATCAGATGCTGAACGAAGCTTGCAGACTGATGCTGGAGGAATTTTTTCTCCCTCCATCAGCTGTGGGTGGAAAAGTAGAATACAGAAGAACTCTGCTTGTCAGCTTTCTTTTCAGATTACCTGGAAGTGTTACATGTTTTACATCAGATGGTAAGGACTGAACAAGAATTGCATACCCATATTAGCATATAGACTGCAGGAAGACTCTGCTTTTTTAAAGATTTGTGGATTTGAGAAGAAAGGGTAAAGGTGCTAGGCTTTGCTTCAGAATATATCAGGAGAAAGATTTGGGTTTAGAAATAAGGGTCTGACAACACTGCTCTGACATCACTTTCCTTTTAGTATCCCTTCAGGTATGCTGAACTCTCACTGGAAAAGATGAATGCTTTGGGAATGCTACGAAGTGGTATTCCCCAGGGTGTCCAAATCTATCAGGTGAGGTGTGTTTTAAGCTGGAACTGCCACAGACCCTTTCTTTTAATGAGTATTTTGCCGTTCTAGCTTTTCATTCCTAAGCCTCCACTAATTGTAACGTGAAGCTGCTGAACCAACTGACCCTGGGGAAAATCTTTTATTGTTTTATAAATTTCCTGGTCTCTCAGGATGCAGATGCACTCCTTGCCCTCAAGGTGTTGTGCAGCATCAGGCTATCCTGTCACAGCTGAAACAGAGGCACAGCATTCAGCTATGCAAGAACTCAGCAGAATTTAGTTAAACTGTCCAGTGGGCCTCAGTACAAATAAATGGAATAACCTGCCGCCGTATCTCTGTGATTGTTCACGCCTTAAAGATTTATTTGCAAAGCTACTGATAAAGAGAGAGGTAGTTGGCATGTGAAAAAGTTTGTTATAAGAGTAGTCTGTGGGACAGTGTAAAAAGACTTGTTAAAATTAAGGTATATGATACCAAGATATGCTTCTCTTAACACTGGCTTGGCCAGTTTTAATACTTCCCCTAATTCTGTGTTTCTAACACTTGAATATAGCTCCAAAATTCGTTAGTGAGCACCTTATAAATGCTTTGACAACTCATGTGTCCTACTTGTGTGCTTTTCTGATTGTCCTCTCATGACATATATTATCACACCTACCTTCTGCTGTTATCACTCCAAAATTTCTGCAGCTGAGTTTTTGTCTTTACTGAACACTAACTACACATTAATTATCACCTGCTTGATCACAGGAGGGAACGTAGCAGGCTATCGGCCCCTTTTCCTTTTTCCAACATCAATTCTACCTGTATCATGTTTGAAAGAATGATCAGATTTATCTAAGTTATTCTCGGAGGCCTCCAAGCATGAAGACTCTGCAGTCTCCTCAGGCAATTTCTTCCAGTGCTTCACTATTCCTATCATTAGAAGGATTATCCACATTGCTAACAATTTGCTGCAATTTAAGTACTACTACTGCTCCTTGTTCTCTACTATAAGCGCATAGCACAGACTATTCTCTTCCTATTTGCAGCAGCCTTGTAAGGATTTGAAGATTCATGTCTTCCTTCACTTTTTTGGGCTGAGGGCCCTCAATTCTGTCAGTCTTCTACATATATGTTCATGATGTCTGATGATTTTTTTGGCTCTCCTTTGGACTTTTTCCAACTTTTCCCTATGAAATGTCATGTCACCCTCTAGTGGCTTCAGTTCTGATTCCAACTACTTCAGCATGAACACGTGTTTCAGGAATAACTGCTAGGGAAATATTGTCAGACCTAGGATAGCATAAAGTTAAGGTTACATAGAGAATTACATAAAGAATTATTACATAGAGAATTTACAGAATTAGCTTTTATGCTGTGCTGACAGATTTCTCTCTCTGTGAGGAAAATAGTACACAAGTAAAGTGTTGGGTAGAAAGGGGTAGAAAAAGTGTAACAGTAGAAGGGCATACTGATGGAAAGAGGATAAGAAAGGACGAGGAGAGCTGTATTTTCCCTCACAGAGTTATTCAGAAGAAGACATTATAATCCTGTTACAGCAGCAGAGATGTAACCTCCTAAAGAAGAAAAAGCATGAAACATTAAATTGATACTGACCTTACCCTGGAAAAGAAAAAATAAAAGCTATACAATGATTAGGTGATTCAATAATTTCCTCTTAATAAACACAGGTCCCAGAAGGTGTAAACCTGAGATACAAAGAAATAAAAAAATAAATGAAACTTTTTCTTCTGTGACAAAACTTTTTTCCACTGCCATATATATATAGGCAAATACAAATCTTCTTGCAGTTCATTTGAAGCCTAGCTTAGATTTTCCTATAATTATATATGTAACAGGTGAATTGCACATGGGAGGACAGGAACATTTTTACCTGGAAGCAAATAGTGTTCTTGTTATTCCAAGAGTGGAGGATAAAGAAATGGATGTGTATGTGTCAACTCAGCATGCAACAGAAGTACAGGTAAAACAAAGCATTAATGGTACTTATTTCTTACTTTCCTAAATAACCTTAAAGCTGAACTATGTGGCCACGAGTTGCTTTCAGTCTTCTGTGCTTCTCTCAAAACTCCCTAATGGTGTTCCCAGTTCAGATTAATTGATACTAATCTTTTTATGAAAATAAGTGACCTGACTACTAATGATGAAGCTGAATGTAACAGTAGGTCTTGTGCTATTTATATTATCCAACACAGTGCAGAAACAAATGAGCAGTATTACTATGGGATGAACAAAGGGTATCTTGGATAGATAATATGGCTGTAATGTTCTTGTTGAGAAAAGACAAATTCTGTCTTTGATATACTGGTCAAATCCTCCTAAAATCAGTGAGTATCCTCAGTACAACCCTGGATAATGATTTTTTTTGCAGCAATGAGTGTCTTCAGCTTTAGAAAGAGTATTCAGACAAGTTCCATTGCTTATATGAGTAGTTACATTGATGATGATGGGGTCATAATCATGTGTAAATACCAATAAATTAATATGTAAATAACAACGTACGAATCATATGAAATTATTTGAAAAAAAGGTCAACAGATCCTAGCTAACACCAGAATGGGATTGTAGGCCTGTAGAAAACAACAGTTTCATAGAACAGATGTTAATTTCTACATATTTAGGATTAGCTTTTGCAGTTCATCACTGGCTCACATTTTTTAAGCTTTCCCTGTTAGCCCAACAAGTTAAACCTTTATTTGCATCTCTGGAAGTACTGGCAGAGGAGATATTTTCAGAATGTAATGATTTGTCAGTATTTTAGCTACACTGTCTAGTGTGCTGTAAACAATCACTCTGTTGCATTCGGCTTGATATTTTAGTGGATGCTTTATCTCCAGCCACAGGTGAAACTTGCAGTTCTATATAGAGATCATCATATCTGGCATCAGATAAACTAGTTTATGGAGCTATTTTTACATGTACACTATTCTTTAAAGACTAGATTGTGCTTTTGTTAGCATCTTTAGTTGTTTGAAATCTTTTGTTTGTTTGTTTCTATAGCAGCTCCAGTTTTCTACCCAAGATTCTTAAACCTGTTATCTTTTAATATATGGTTAGCCATGGAACATAGGCCTTTTTTAATGTACTTTGTTAGGTAACAGTTCTCAGTAAAATCCTGGATGCTCACTTTTGCAGGAATTAGTCGCTTCAGTATTAAACCTCCAGTGAAGTAAAATTATGTGCCATGTGAACTGTGTTGGTGGAGCATTTGGTGGGAAGATTACTAAACCTTCACTCTTTGCTGTAATTGCAGCAGTGACAGCCAACAAGTAAGTTGATTTAACTAAATCAAATGAGTGACATCATCTTGACAACATCATCTTTTTTATCTCTTTGGCAGTAAATCTTGGGTAGAGGCTTGAAAATTCTCTAGGCTTGTGGCAATGGTATTCACTTGTCATCTGAGAGCCAAAACAAAGGCATGGAGGCAGTTTTCTCAGGGCTGATCTGTACAAATCGCAACCATTCAGGGCTTTCCCAGGCACAGTGGCTTGAATTTCACTCTACATATTCAGTGAAAGTGGTTTTTATCCTAATACATAGGTGTGCTCACATCAGTCCTTTGTGCCACAGCTCTCCTTTACTCTGACTTTCTTGCCACGTCCTGTGCATGCTTCATGGAACTTGCATCTCCCTGTTGAGAAGCTAAAGGGAAACCACTGAAAAGCTCATTTCTTCTACTTTGATTCTGTAGCAAAAAAATAATTAAAAACATTCTACTGAATCAGCCTAAACTCAAGCATGGTAGGGCAATAAGAAACTAAAATATAGAATGGACTGATTTATTGCCACCGCTAGGAGTTTGGCCATGTACATGTAATGTCATTTGCAATCTGTATGAATATGCTGTAATAAAAGTGGATTTTTTTATGTTCACTTTAGGACTGGGCATCCAGTCCATTTTGCCCTTGAAAGAAATATGGATATGTTAATCACTGGTGGACGGCACCCTTTCTTTGGGAAATATAAAGTAAGTGAGAGGAGAAGATATTTTGCTCAATTACTGGGTAGTAGTTTCTTCTAGGGCAAATCAGCATAATTACATTGATTAACACGATGCAGCAAGAAATCCCCAGCACCAGCCTTGCCCCAGTTGTAAGAGTACCCTTATAAATGCTATGAATCAACAGCTGTCATCCTGTTCCAATAGCCCATGCAATATCCAGAAAAAGCAGAAACATCCATCCCTTTTCTTACTCCAAAATACTGCTAACATCAGCCCTACCTCATCATCAGATGACAAATACATATGTCAGAATTGAATACGAGCCCCTGCTCAATTACAAAGCCAGCCTGCAAGGTAATGCAAGATTCAGCTGGTAGCAAAACTCTTCCTTTTGACTTCCTAATCCTTACATTAAAAATAACTAGGTAAACAATGCTAGCACAGAAGTCAGCTTGGCAGCTGGTGGTGGCAGGGCCAAACCCCTTCTTTTTGGTGTTGGTGTATAATTTGAGAACACTAAAACCTGCTGGGACAGGGTTTATGGTTCAATATGGGTTGGATAAAGAAAGGCTTTTTACAGGTGATTGAGTACACTGTGTTGAAAGTGGACAATGCATATAATATCCCAAATCTCTGAGTCAAGGGCCATGCCTGCAAGACTCATTTGCCTTCTAATACTGCCTTCCGAGGATTTGGGTTTCCCCAAGCAGGTCTGTTTATGGAGACCTGTATTGTGGCTGTGGTGACCCAAACTGGCCTACCACATGAGAAGATAAAAGACTGCCAAATAAAACATGGGATAACAGAATTCTAGAACCTAGACTGTCAGAAGCTCCTTGTGCTTAAGCCAGTTCTTGTAGAACCAGATCTACCAACTTTACTTGGGTGAATGATACTTTATTCAGCATCTATGCTTCCATGGAATAATACTTGATATAATAGAGATAAGAATGGAGAAAACTGGCCCAGGACATGTTGCAAAATGTTTGATGACTGCCATTAGTATGACCAGCTTCAGTCAAAACAGTATAATCTCTTGTACTATGTGACCAGTTTTAGATCACTTTGTGTATGTTCAGCTATCACCTGCATCTCAGCCTCTCAGAACTGGACATTCCATCTTTTCTATCTATCCATCCATCCATCCATCCATCTATCAACAGTTTAGTTAGCTGGGTCCTGTCATCCCAGTTACCAGGGTGACACTTTTGGCTTCTCCCCAGCCTTCAGAGACAGCCTCCCAACAGTTTTAATTGTTGCCATTTCCTATTCAGTCTTCAAGATCTATCCTTTCCCTACACACTGCTTAGCCCAGTGTAAGCTTTTCCTCTTTTGTATGTGTCAACCTCTTATATATTCAAACTATGCTTTATAAATCATTTTACTTTCCTAGGATGCCAACCATCGTGTTTTTTCCCTACTTCTTTGAATAATCTCCCTCTCCCATTTACTTGTTGTCCTTTACCACATTTCAGGAATGCTTTCAGACCCATCTCCAAAGGAAAACCAGGTTTTTTAGCATTAACTTCTGCTATCACTAGTCTTATTTACAATTTGAGTTTACCAGCCTTCTTTGCATTGAGCAGTCCTTGTGAACAATCCTGCCAACACCACTTGAGTTCACAGGCATTTGATGTGAGCAAAAAAATCAGGCCATTTGAGCAGTGGTTTCCTTAGAAAAAAGGATATGACATTATGTTTAATGTAGGTAAGTATTAATCATATTATTGTATCATTATATGACATATCATTATATTATATATACTATGTCAATGTATTATAAGGTGATATTTATTTTCTGCACTGTGTAAATTTGCTTCCTGTTTAGGTTAAAGAAATAGACATGTACAAAGGAGTTAACCTAACGTCCTTCAAAGAAGAGTTTGATGCAGAGAATCTGTGGAAATGTTGGGAAGAATGTTTGGACAAGTCTGACTACTACAGCCGAAAAGTAAAGATGGAAGAGTTTAACATGAAAAATTATTGGAAAAAGAAAGCGATTGCCATCATTCCCATGAAGTTTTCTGTTGGATTTAATGCAACTTATTTTCATCAGGTAACCTCTTTAAAATAGTGCTTTTATGATCTAAGATCTCTGTTTTCTCTCCAAAATTAGAGGAAGTATAATCTCTACAAGCAGGAAGGAAAGAAAAAAGAACTCCAATATGCTGGACTAGCATAATATATAATCCACTGAGATATACTTTGTTTCAGAAAGAGTATCACTCTATCTGGCTGATCTCTTTATAAATACTTACTCAGTATGAGATGGGGCTTTGAGCAAGCTGATCTGGTGAAAGATGTACCTGGCCATTGCCAGGGGGCTTGAACTAAATGATCTTCCCTTGGGTTGAAGGTCCCTTCCAACCCAAACCATTCTATGATTCTATGATTATTTACCTCACAGAAACGGGAATTTCTGATTCCCAACATGCTACCTTTATCCCGCAAAAAGCTAACACTGTAAAAATGTGGTACTTGGAACCTTCCATAATCTAGTTAGTAGTAAGAAAAATGATCACTCCTATAGTGATAGTACCACTTGCATGATAGGTTAAGCTCTGCTACTGAAATTTTTTATGGCTCAGGATAGTCGTATTTCTGGGAAGATTTTCTAGTTCTGATTTTATTTTGTTTTTAATTCATGCCTTGAACTAAAAAATCTTTTAAATGAGTTTCAGGTTAAATCAACAAACATTGTTATTTGTTTATGAGGGTACAATGCATGAAAAAGTAAATCCATATAGTTGTGTTAGTTGTTCATTCCATCTTGATTGTTTCTGCACAAGTTTGTAGATTAAGACCTCAGAGAGAGAGTAATCTACTTAATAAAAAAATATTCTCAGGTAAAGAAACATTGAATCTAGGGATCACAATTCATCTGATACAAAAGGTCAAAAAAAGGTATAAATAATAGTTGCATTTCACCAAAACCTTCAAAATAAAGCTCAGGCATTGCAATTCCCAAAAATCTAGATCTAAATCTTAGAGACTAGATTTACTGTTTAATCAGCTAAGACTCTAACTGACATCAACAAAATGTTACCTGATTGCAAACATCACAAGCTGGCACCAAAGAGATCACATGACCATTATTTCTCAATGTAGAATTAGTAACAAATAAAAAGATGTCCCAGAGGTGCTGTATTTCACAACACAACTTTCAGGCTCTACTGTTTGCTCTCGGAGCGCTGGTAGCTGATTGCATACTACAGCAAAATGTCTCTACAGAATTTGTAGTCCTCTTTCATATCCACTTGTTCCTTTACAGGAGTGGATGGCTTGTATGGGATTGATTTCTCTCATCATCATCCCTTGGGAAGTTATTCCTGATTTTACCATGAATGAAAGTTCATTGCTTCCATTCCCACCTGCTTCTTGCATTTCCCCTGTTTAAGATACCTATTTATTGGCACAAGGCTGCACCAAAATATGAACAGAAAGTGAATCAGGTTCTAAGCTGTTCTCTTGACAGCCTATGAGAGAGAATGGAAGAGCAGTTGTGTCATTGCTCCATCAAAATTATATATTATAAACATCAGTTTATTATTACCCTGTATGCAAACAAAAAGGACTAAGACTAATCCCTCAGTTTCAGAAAAACAAAAGTACAATTCTGCTATTGTTTGTTCTAAAAGAAAAGTTCTATAGATATACATAGCAGGAAATACCTTGCTGTCTGTGCAAAATGCCTTTGATTCCAGGTTCAAATTCTGCTCTGTCCTACTTTTTATTGTGGATGAGGAGGGTATAGTAGTATCTCAAGTTACACATACATTATAACTAGAGCCAGCATGTTCTTAATTCACCCAGATTCATAAGAAGAAAAATATGCTTTTCTGTTATTTGAACTAATTACTGTAATCCCTGCAGAACTCCTTTGAATAATTACTAGCTCATTTAGAGTCTACCCTGTCTTAGAACAGTGAAATTTGTTATTGTCAGACTGCTGGAGAATTTCCACTCCCTTTTAATAATATACTGATTCTTGTGAATTTAATCTATCTTTGCCTTGCCCTTTTTCTTATACACCTTTGTTCAGTGAAGTAAGAAAATTAGCAAGTTTCTGTGGCTTTTCCTTATGCTGGAGCTCTCGTCCGTATCTATATAGATGGGTCTGTGCTAGTCACTCATGGTGGAATTGAACTGGGACAAGGAATTCACACTAAGATGTTACAGGTGAGTGAGTCAGCATCTGAGGGTAGACGAAATATAAGAAAGACAGCTGAGCCAAAAGGATGAATGGCACTAAGAAGCTCAATAAGCAAATTCTGCAGACATAAGAAAGCTAAGTTTAATATTGGGTTGTTGCTTCTGAGTTATTGATGAAGACAAAACTTAGGAAAAATACAAGCTATAATCAAAGTGATCTTTCAAGACCTGGAAAGGAGATGAACATCTTTGTGGTAACATCACTGTTATCAGGCTAGCTAAGGTATAGAAAGCACATGCAAAAATGACCCAACATTTTTTTGCAGAGGCAGTTAAAGTGCTGAAAATTTAACTTTGTAGTGTATCCAACACCAATAATAACATCAGTTAATTTTTGTGCATTTCTGGTGTAAACAGTGATAAAAACCTCGATGTGCCAAAGAGTCGTTTTGGAGCTAAAATGAGGCCACTCCTTCAAAATGAGTTGAATGAACATCTGAATATTAGAACACTGTGAAAAACAATAAAGTAGGAACACAAACTAACCAAGCCATTTCAAATGAGATAGAAAATAAAATACACAAGTAAGATCTGAAACTCCATGAGGGAAAATTATTCATCGGTTTTTAAATTTGATTAACTTTTCCATATGTAGCCAAAACCTGATTAGAGAGAGCAATTAATTAGAGGCAAAACATATAGTATTGCATTGTATTGTTTTATCTTATCTTCTATTACCTGAATTTATTTATATTTGTTTTACAGAATAATTTTTAAGAAAGACTTTTGCATTTGTCCTAGTCATAGTATTACTGTTGAATTAGGTAATTTCTCTGTGTATGTGTATAGAGAGGGAGACGAATGGCATGATGAATTCCTCACTTGAGATTGCATCTTCAAGTAGGACTGGATATCTTTCTGTTTACTTTTGTTACAAATTGCCAGTCGTGAACTGCAGATACTGTTGTCATATATACACTTCTGTGAAACAAGCACAACAACTGTACCTAATGGCAAATACACAGCAGGATCAGTTGGAACAGAAATCAATGCAAGAGCAGTTCAGGTTAGAGTTACTACCATTTTTTCACATAATCAGTGGTTCTGTTGAATAGTGAATGTCCCTCTGAGGATTCATAACTTAGTTTTGGTTTTGAGCAGCTTTGCAGTTCTTTTATCTCAAAATTGCTCTTGCTAGTTTATTTTACATGCATAGTTTAAAGCAAGGCAAATTATAGAACGCTATTAAAAAGGGTCGCCTTTTTCTGCTTTACTGTATCAGATTTACAAATGTGGGGGATTTTTTAGATTGCTGCTGGATCTTCCCTTTATACTCTGTATTTAAACATAATTTAAAGGAAAATTTAGCATAAGGTATCTTTCAAGTACTTTTTTAAGTCAGACTGAAACACCCTTATCCACTTAAATGCTTTGGGACCAAATCTGTTTTCATTTATTTTGTAATAAATCATTCAAGCCAGTGGTTTTCTATCTAGTAAATCAAAATAGGAGGAGAGTCGGGTCCTTTATCTTCTTTTTGTTGATGGTTTCAGTGATAGCCTGGTATATGAATACTTCAGTTACATTAGAGTAGATGCCAATGCCACTCTTCTCAAAGTGCTGCTTTCTAGCTGGCAGTTAGTAGAGTAAAGAAATTGTAGGTATATGAACAGTGTTACAGCCCTCAGAATGAATTTAACTAACTAACTTCACCAAGAAAGAGCTTGTATTGCTTTGAAAACAGCAGATAGATTTGGGTTTGTGGGTTGCTCAATGGTGCCCAGCCTTCTTCCTCCCTAGGACGCTTATCAAATAGTTTGGAAGGATCTGGACCCTATATGAAGAGACAATCCTAATGGCAAATGGGAAGACTGGGTAAATATATCTCTCTCTTTCTTACTATTAAATTATGATAAACCCATGAGCATAAAGTGAAAACTCCCATTGTTCTGGAGGGAGGAAGGGGCCTCCCTGTATGAGATAAACTTGAGGCAAGGAAGAGAATAAACAGTGTAAAAGCAAGTGGTGCAACACAATGTCCTAGTAAATCTGGCCAACTAGAGATTTTGCAATGCCTCCCATCCTAAAGATATGTCCAGGGCACAAGGGAATGTAAAGCTCTTACTTGGTGGTCTTTTTTCTTTAAAATGTTTTTTTAAGTCTCACTTTTTCTTTAAATATGATGTAAAGAATTTTTTAATTTCTCTCTTTAATTATGAGTATACCTTTTGCAGATCAGTGAAGCTCACAAGCAAAGCATCAGTCTTTCAGCTACTGGCTATTTCAAGTAAGGAAAGCCATTCGTCTTTTTTAATTTCTCATCATTGGAGGTGCTATCTTGTCAATAAGTTGCAGGAAGGATAAAACTGTCCCCATTCAACCTTCTCAAGGCTGTATCAGAAGCAGCACACTAGCCATTAAGAAGTTGCCTGGACCAGAGACTGCAGTGTTTAACAAAAGAAATTCTTCTCTTCAATCCATATTGATTTCAGAACCACTTTATATCCTTGGTTAGCTAGTTTGACAGTTGATGCACTGAGTCTCCTGCAAGGTCAACCACAGAAAGACACACGAGATTTACAAGGAATTCTTTTTTCCATGACCATCGTGGTTTGCAACCCTCTTACCCTCCCAAATCATTCCACACAACTTATATTTATCAGTGGTGCTACACCCTAGATTGTCTTTGACTACAGAGATCCTATGAAAATAATTAGCTTAGAGAGTTTATGACATATCACATTATATGATTCCTGTAGTGGTCTCAACATTGAGGACAAGGCTGGGGGTGGGGGAGAATCTTGATTAAATTCATCTAATCTGAGGGATGTTCTTACTTCCTCCAGAGGTTATGTTACAAACATGAACTGGGACACAAAGAAAGGACTTTTCTCTTTGGAGTTGCATGTTCTGAAGTAGAAATTGACTGTTTGACAGGAGCCCACAAGGTAATTTCTAAAATTGCACTGAATTTTAAGTAGAGTTGGGTGAATTTCCCACCATCATTACATTCATATGACATTTTTTTGCTTTTGCTTTTTTTGACTAAGAATAGAGACATAGTCTCTTGGATGTGCTTAACAAAATGCCAGCAGAACAATAAATGGCTATAGTGTCCTTTACAATACGATTTGGTCCTGCTGTTCTGGGATAGAAGTCTGATGTTAACCAGAAGAATAAGAAACACTATCAGAACAGCAGAAAATAAAGAAGGTTTAATGTTTCTACCATATGACGACTTTGAAATTCAAGTAGACCTTCTGAACACCTCCCTACAGCTCAGGTCTTCAACAAGACTGTATCATTAGTTACAGTTCCCTTTTTAACAGACTTACATTTAAAACAGGTGAAGCCACAGTCACATAACCTCACCTGTTGCAAAGAGGATTTAGTACAGGGACAGCTCTCAGCAGCATGGAATATGGAGACCAATCTAATGTCTTCTGGCTACTGGGAAAGCACATTTGGCTGCAGTGACTGCCAGACATCCAGTAGTCCATGAAGACCCAGACTCCAAAATCACTGTCTGTGAGCCTCCTCAAACTAAAGGAGGTTGGGATTTAGGAGGAGAAGCCACTGGATCTTGTATAAGAACAGCCTAGTAGACATTCTTCCCTGTCCCCTCCTCTACATAAGGAACTTATGTTCAGGTGACTGTACTTCCACACTCACAACAAAGTAGAAGTGGCTAAACATAATTTTAAGCAATTCCGTTTCTATAGGAGAACAAGCAACAAAGCCATTCTTGAATTTGTGATCATCCTGTTACTTATGCGATGTGCATAACACATCCCAAGTTTCAGACAGCCACCAAAAATGCACTATCTAGATGAACTCCATCAACACAGCCTGTCTCAAGTAGCTTTCATGTTTCATAATAAATTTATACTTGTGATAACACATCTTTCATGGGTGAGACTACATATTGTTTAGGATCCCTGTGTTGTTATGTGTTTTAAATATAACTTTGTAATACCTTTTATTTGTTTAACAGAACATCAGAACAGACATTGTCATGGATGCCTGTTTTAGCATAAATCCAGCTATAGATATAGGACAGGTATGAACTTCCATAGTTTTGCTTTATACTAGATGTTAGTGAACATTCCTCTTTTTGCCTAAATGATTGCTGTTATTGGTCAATTCAACAGCCACCAAAGCCTATGAGACACTATCCATTAACACTCAGGGATGCTGGATTGACAGATGTACTAATATTTGGTTTTATTTGCAGCTATAAATAATACTAGGCTAAATTTTCTACTTCTTGTTCATCTTTTGAGAAGCGATGAGAAAAGCAGATCCAACAGACTTTGGAAATGTCCTACAGGATTATCATCCTGAATCTCCTTATGACTTTTTCCTGATCAATTTACCCTAGAATTACTGACTGAGGGCTAAATCTTAACCAGCTGCGCAGCACTGTTGACTTCAGTGGTGATGTAATGGAAAAAGATATTGAGATGGAACAGTCCTTTCTTTAAAGGTCTGTTCTCTCCATAACTTTGTACTATGGATTCAACTACCTATATGTACAGACAAATTGAATAGGGATGACAGTGGAGTCAACCCTTTTAATTTGTAAGTAAGAAAGTAGTGGTGAATTCAAGAGTGTAAAAAACATTTGCCATTTCTTTGCAGAGTAAAAGGAAATGCTCCTAAAAATATGACCTACATTTAAAAGACTTTCTTATCCTGCTTATTTATCCTATTACAGGCTCATCCTCACATATTTCCCCTTTGCCTAAAAGATTATGTTCATTTTGCACATTCAAGGATTGCCAAATATGACAAATCATTCTTTCTTAGCAGTTGAATTCTATGTTCACCTTGCATCAGTGCTTACATCACCATTGTCATAGCCCAGGTGTCTACTCAGCAGTTGTTCCTTCCTACTTTAGGTTGGCCTGTTATTTTCTCTTCGTATGCAACCTATTATCTATTTGTGTCTGAGATGTTTTTCTCTAGAAGAAATTTCATTAACTATCTGGAAATATTTTTAAGCAAATATGAGATTGAGCAGACTACTTATGTCATAGTCCCTGGGCAAATATCTCCTCACTGGAATTTCTGTGGATTTCACTCAATTCTCTTTGGCAGTTTTGCCAAAGCAAATCAGAGGTAACTATACTACTTACAGTGAGTTTAGCCAGGAATAAGGAAGAGTAGAACTTGAGCCAATGAAAATATTTGTGTAAGTCAGATGAGGACAGCTTGGTCCTATCTTGGTCTATGTTAGATAATTTCTACTTTTGGATGGAAAGATGCAAGTTCATGTGTAATCTTAAAAAGTCAAATTGTATATATGTTTTCATCTTTTAAAACGACTGAATAAGATGTAAAAGTTTACCTTTTTTTCTTTGCTCAGATTGAAGGAGCCTTAATTCAGGGAGCTGGTCTTTATACATTAGAAGAAATCCACTTTTCCCCAGAAGGAGAGCAGCTCACTCTTGGCTCAGATACATATAAGATCCCTGCCATCTGTGATGTTCCTGAGCGGTTCTGTGTCTATTTGCTGCCAAATTCATGCAACTCAATTGCTATCTATTCTTCCAAGGTAAACACACCAAACTTACTTACCATTTGCAAGCACACCAGCTGATTCTGCTGCAAAACCATGACCGTAGAGTATGGTACACTTCCCCCCACTCCAAAAAAAAAAAAAAAANAAAAAAAAAAAGTCCAGTTTCAGCTATGGAACAAATAGTACTTAAATGGTGAAACACTGACGTTCCGAGTTTTTGGACTAATTCCTGTGATTTATTGGTATTACAGTAGCACTTCAAAACCCTAATCAAAATTGAGACTTTTTTGTACCTACCTGTTATGCTATACATCAAAAGTGAAAGAGTCCCTCTTAAAGAGCTTAAATTGCCTAGACAGAAGAAAGATGGAAGAATGAAATAATATGATCCTTTTTAAAGGCAGTGAAGTCATGAGACAAGAGATTAAGTGACTTTCCAGAATCTCACAGGAAACCTGTGATAGCTATGGGAATACAGCCCAGTTCCTCCATTAGCCATGGTAGAGCACCATTCTTTCTGTTTTAAGGGTGCATCATCCTCTGAGAAGGCACCCAGTACTAGGATTGAGTAAAAGCAAAAAACAGCACCTCAAAATAAAAGAGGAATTAAAGTGGAGAGTATGCATCTGGCTACTGAAAGACAGGAATGCCCACTGTTTCAGCCTCAAATTTAAAGCAGGTATGACAAAGTGTCATCGTTTAACCCCAGGAGACAGCTCAGCCCCACACAGCCACTCGCCCACTTGCCCCTGTGGGATGGGGGAGAGAATCAGAAGGGTAAAAATGAGCAAACTCATGGCTTGAGGTAAAGACAGTTTGATAGGTAAAGCAAAAGCTGCACACATGAGCAAAGCAAAATAAGGAATGGAATTCATTCACCACTTCCCATCAGCAGGCAAGTGTTCAGCCATCTCCAGGAAAGCAGGGCTCCATCACCTGTAAAGATTACTTGGGAAGACAAAAGCCATAATTCTGAACGTCCCCCTCTTCCTTCTTCTTCCCCAGCTTTATTGCTGAGCATGACATCATATGGTATGGGATATCCCTTTGGTCAGTTAGGGTCAGCTGTCCCAGTTTTGTCCCCTCCCAACTTCTTGTGCACCCCTAGCTTCCTCACTGGTGTGGTGGGGTGAGAAGCAGAAAAGGCCTTGGCTCTGCGTAAGCACTACTCAGCAGTAATAAAAACATCCCTGTATTATCAACACTGTTTTCAGCACAAATCCAAAACATAGCCACATACCAGCTACTGTGAAGAAAATTAACTCTATCCCAGCCAAAACCAGTACATAAAGGAACAGGAATTTCCAGAAGTCCACTCCATGTTCTTATGGCCTTACATGGTGTAAATGAGTAAACAAACTCTTCCACGTGAAGCAAATAGAGACAAAGAGCACATTTCTTATCAAAATTAGCACAAAGTTTATCCAGGCAAGAGGAGCTAAGGGAGCAGTGGGAGTGGGTGTGTCTTTCTTCCTCTGTTTCATCACATAGGATTAATTCCACTTGGATATGAAAAAGGTTGTTCATGTGAGAAGTCATGAGTTATTTCATGCCTTTGTAACATGAGCACTGAAGTCCCAGCAGGAAGCTTCTTTGATAGTGTAGCTCTATTGTGAATTTTAAAATGTTCCCCGTCAGCCAAATCGTGATCCTTGATGTTTTCCTGATGTGAAAGTTCTCAGACATCCAAGGAAAACTGTTGAATCCAAATATGCTGGACATGACCAAATACTGAGCTGGTGTGATTCAGTGTATTTCAGATAACTACCGTGGAGATGTGCTGATTTAACTCTCTGCTGTTGGTTTCTAAAGCCAGTCTCTCCAGCTGCCTCTCTCCTCTGCCAGGGCATGGGTGAGGCCAGATTCTTTCTGGGCAGCTCAGTGTTCTTTGCAATACGAGATGCAGTGGCTGCTGCACAGAAAGAAAGAGGACTGCCCCTGAACTTCACACTGAACAACCCTTGATGGTCGAGCAGATTCGCATGGCCTGTGATGATGTCTTTACTGAGATGGTAAGGTTATTTTCATTCCTTTTGTGAGCTAATCAGCTCATCAGTTCTCTTTAATCTGAATGGACTGTGCACATAGACTAATCAGTGAGCCAAATCTCTTTTCTTCAACATACCACAATTAGCAGAGCTTTGCACTTTATTTAATCAGTGGCTCAGCTATGTTGACAGAGTAACATGAACTAACAGTTCACAACACTAACCTGTGCTGTTTTCTCAGTGGTAATGTTTCCAATTTATATATCTCCTTTAATCTAAAAGCCCTTGAAAGTACTTTTCAGTTTATAGTTTGACTTTGTCTTTAGTGTCACTTTATTTGCATCTCTATTAGGAACTATGTCTAGACACAGAGTAGGTGTGCTCCGTCACTCATCCTCTGCTCCTGGTCTAGATTGATTCCACTTTGAACCATGTACCCCAGTTTCCTTCGTCTCTTCCTTAAAAACCAGGGAGATGAAAATACAGGCTGATGTGCATCCAGGTCTTGTCACAACATGGAGTTAGAACACAGGCTGGGTGCACAAGAGCACTCCCAAATACAACATTTTAGTTTTATGTTTCCATGCAAGCATCACCATTGACAGTGGCATCCACAGAATCTAAGCATGTAAATTTAAGATATTCACTGTAAAGGCCTAAACTGTCTAGATCCCAGTTGCTTCATCTAAGCTCATTTTCTGTGTCATGATCTGAGAAGTATTCCTAGAGATGCTTGAGTGAACAAATCCATGGTTTTTATAAAAAAGCAGAGGCTAGCAATGATTCTTCCCATTGTACAATCCATTTCCAGCTGGGTTTATGAGAGCCCTCCACCTTGACCTTCAGGTCATGCTCTCTCTTCTTTGTTTTCTGGAATGAAGAGATGTTCAGCAGACACTGAAATGATGGAGCCTAAGAAGGACAATAGATTTTAGACACCCTGACCTTCTTCCTTGTTTGTTGGGGTTTTTTGGTTTTGTTTTGTGGTTTTTTTTGGTTGGTTGGTTGTTTTTTTTTTTTTACAAACACACAACATGCCAATTTTCTGCCCATCTCAGGCACTGTAATTACTTTGTAGATTTGATGTGCAGGTTTGAGAATGGTACAGGTCCCCACTCTGAAAGGGCAACATAATGCCAAGTGTGGCTGGTTTTGATATATCATTATCTTCTAATACCTTCCCTCTCACACAGATAGAACAGGTACCCACAACTGATGGACTGTGCCCTTTCATTGCGATTTCCCCCACAGTGACTGAAGTTATTTGGATAACCATCCATGTGCTTTGTCTCTGCTTTCTTCAAAATGAGAATGGCAAGAAAATGTACCCTCACCCTTGCAGTTCTCCGTGTCTTTCTTTCCAGAGTAGTGCCTTCTATTTGGTCATCTGTCTTGCACTTCCTTCACTAGAAGGGGTTGGCAGGACAGAGCAGTAGCCTAGTGGAGAGTACTTATTTTTGTAAGAGTCTGAGGCCCGAGCCAACTTCCCTCCCCCCATCTGTCCTAGCCAACAATGATCACGCAAGATTTTTTTCAGAAAAGAGGGAAGATGGGAATTGTCTTCTGACTTAATAGCTTCAGCCATTTCAACAGCTTTTTGACTGTGCCTTTTGGCACCGTAAAAAAGTAGATACATCTGGAATTGCTTAATACATTGTCACTTGCCCAAAATGTCCATTTATTTATAAGTTGAAGAGAAAATGAGGGGGGGAAAAAAGGAATAAAAAAATGAAAGGAGTAAAGCATAGGAGCAATTATCAAACAGATAAACAGCAAGAATTTAGCAGCCATTCTCCCCTCAATCCATATCCAGTTAGAAAGCAAACTAAACAATCATTTTGGGGGCCTGGAAAATAGGAGACACCAGAGCAAACTGTGGCAAGGTCCATTAATTAAAGCTTTCAACTTAAAAAGCCCCACAGATCTGAGCTTGAGGAACTATGTTGTACCCTAGGCTGAAAATTTCTCTATGAAAAGGGACACAAGTTGGGTCAGGCAAATCTGCAGGCCCCTATCTCTTCCAGTGGCAACCAGCTAGAGACCCCCTGACTTCAACATACCTGGAGGCTGGGGCTGTGAATTCCATCCACTTCTGCTTCCTTCTGTGCAGGATATCCAGAAGTCAAGTCTTTCACAGTGATAGAACATCTCATTAATAGAAGTCATAACCAAGATCAAGAACTTTTGTGGGCTGGGTGTTGTGCAAACACTTGGTAACAACTTAGAATTTAAATAAGGGTGAAGTTGTTACACAGTCATCAGGAGCTGATGTTCTATCTCCAGGAATGCCCTCATAACTGTATGATTTCCTTGCAAACATCATGGTCTCCATGACTTAATGCAGTCTCATTAAACCATGTTACATAATGGCACCTCCTATGTCAGTTCCTCTAATCTGAGCCTTTCAGGCTGTGAGCTCCCCTGTGGTGTGGAGATATGCACTTAATTACCTATTCAATTGCAAGAATGCCATTGTTGACTAGAGGTAAGTTGGTTGATTTCACAACCCTTTATAACATGAGAAAGTAGGGATTTGTGTGTGCAATAACATTTAAATGGCTGATAAAGAACTTCCATTTGTGAATTATAGTAAGTTTTGTTTCCCCTTAGCAAAATGACGTTGCTTTCTTTATATTTTCTTTCAGATTCCAAAAGATAAACCTGGAACCTATAAGCCATGAGCCATCAAGATGGATTAATGCTGCTTTCCTAAGTATCAAACAACCAGGTGACTCCTTCAGCCACTTACTGACTGAAAGCATTCCTTCAAGTAGAACTGTAATACTGACACACACAGATATATCCATCTTTGTAGAACAAGATATAAGCACCAGTTCTATTGCCCAGCCAAGTAAGAAACTTCTCATTGTGAAACATACATTTCTTTCTAAATCAAATTGTGTTCCATGCTACACTGCAATAGTTCTGGAGTTACCCGATGAACTTGAAAGTATTTGCATGCAATTTTGAAAATATCTGCAACGAAGAGCAGATCACAAATAGTACCATTTTGCCACTTCTACATCCAGTTTGAGATTTACAACTATTATTATCCACTCTTTCTGTTCTTCTAGTACATGAAAATCCCAAAGATCAGGATTAGACACTGTACAAATTAGTGATGGGCAATGTATCAATATTACAGTAGAACACAGATTGTAAAAGTACAATGTTTTCTAGGCACTGATATAACACTCTAGTATAGATAGCTTTTTGCTTCCTGGCAGCCCATCCCAGGCCTGCTCCATACCATTAGATCTCTCTGAACCACTATCAACTTTGATCTCCTCAGAACTGGAATATAATGACTGCTATTCACTGTGTTGTCAGCACTCACTCCTCCTCTCTTTTGCCTTACCCACAGTTTTGCTCCTTCTTTCCAGCAAAATGGTGAAGTAGGACATAGCTGATGCATTCATCTGTAGGTAAGGAGAGGGCAGAAGGTGAGAGAGGTGTACTGGAGGTAGGAAGGGTTAAATAGCAGGACAGGTTCCCAGTACCAGCTTTGAGTGAAGTACGTAACAGAGGTGAGGATTTCTGGGATAACATAGATTAGTGAGGAAGGATATAAGGGGACAGACCACCACATCTATTAAAACTCATGGTCTTCTTATCTAAAATACTCATTTTGAAATGGGGGTGCCTATTACAACCATCAGCACGTATGCATAGCAAATGTGCAGCAGGTGACTGAGATGAAACGGTGGAAGGGAGCAGGACTGACAGGAAACAATGGCAATAGAAGTTCATCCTTAAAAATAGGTGTGTCAGCTCACATTTTAACTCAGAGGTGCCAAAAAACACTACTGGCACTCTGACAGACATTGCTTTAGAAAGGTTTTAAAGTGAAGCAGTGGCAGCTGTATGAGTCTTTATGGAGCATTTGCCCACGAGGAGAGGAGACTGAAAAGCAAGTGCAAAGGTGTTTGAGAGGGAGAAAAGGAAATGGCTGAGCTGAGCCAACATAGGTATACGTACAAATCAATATTCAACTTTCACATTTGATAGTTCAAAGCAATAAAATGAATAGTAAGGACACATTTAACACCACCGTTGTGTACCCAAAACACTAGCATAAGAAATAACTCTGGAGATACTCAATAGGTATTGCATTAGTTCAGATCCTGAACTCATTCATATAAACATAAATTCAGACTATTTTCATTTACTTTAAGAGTGAGAGTACAGGCTTAAATTAGCATAGTGTATAAGAGAGTGTGACCTGCACACACTGAGGGTGTGCAGGTCATATTTAATCTAAATCTGTCGAGGTACAAGATCTTATTCCTTTACAAATAAATTAATATTACAAGTAATGAGGAAATTGCTAGCTTATGTTGGTAATGTTTTCCTCTTAATTTCTCTTGGTAAATTGTGAGAGGTTGCAGCTAATGGGAAAAGCTCAATATGCTTTGCAATTTTGTAATGTCAAAGACTTCAAGGAGCTGACAGCAAGAACTATCATGTCTTTGTGTTCCTTTCCTTAAAATGCAGTTTTCATAATCTGTGATTTATCTTCTTGGCTTTCTATTTAATTGTGATTTAGACAAATGCCCTCATTTTAGAATGAGTACTAAAGCAATCAGTGCCTTGGGTTTAGAATGAATGAACAAATATTTGCAGGATATCCAGCTGTCAATTAAAAATCCTCCCTTTGAATGTGATCTCCCTTAGGGTATTTTTGAATGTGGTATTTTGGGGATTTCATTGGGCTGTTAACTGGAATTTGCTTAAATACGTCTTCAATAAAAGCAAACTTGTAAGGCACTGTCCTGCTGTTTTGTGACACTGTGATCTATAACCAATACTGTTTCAAGGAAAAACAGTAATGAAAATGGTGTGAGATGAAATTTGGGGAGATCTAATACTGGATAGACTGTCTAAGGCCAGTTACCAGAGGGGTCCTTAGTGTGTGCATGTATATATATCTGTATGTACATTTCCCACTAACGAACCTTCATGCTAATCAGTCAGAGAGGGGAACAGGGCAAGGCCGTTGGTGCTGTTTGTATCTGCATGAGTGCAGAGTGTTTCTGTCTGTGTCGATCTGTGTGGGCGGCTGTATTTATATGTATATAGTATTACACATGTATTTGCATGTTTGCTTGTTGAGAATACACGCTCAGCCCTGCTACTGGTTGGACCTTAGGGAATGGAGCTGCATCAGTCTCACCTCTGTTCGGCTGATGCAGCCCCTAACATATTCATCTGAAGAAATTGTATTTATTGCAATTGAGGCTCTCATAAGCATGGAAGAGTCATCTTGTATAACTGAGATAAATTGTATTATATTTCCAGGTGCAAATACAAGCACTCTGGCTCCAGAAAGGATGGTGGTTTCATTTCCACATTCATGTGTCCATACATGGCAAGCATAGGCTTACTTTTTCCTTATTTTTAAAGCTTTCAATTTTTTGTATACCCAGTGTATATCTGTCTTGCAGAATGAACAAAATATTGATTTTACTACTTCCAAGTTTTATTCTAGTTTTAACCTGTAAGGGCAGCATAACTAAATGAACGCTGAGCTGGGTAATTGTGCAACACCTGCAGTCCAGGCAAGAACAGACAGTGGAAGGTAAGCAGCCTCACTGGAGATATGTCCTTGCTTTAAGATAATAAGACAGCAGGATCAAATGCAAGCTAACCAGCTCTGCATGGATGAAAGAATTCCACAGATAAAAGCTAAGACTCTTCTTTTCCAGGCTTTAAATGTAATCTTTTCTGCCTCTTGTAGGGATAGATAAGGAATACCTATTTGCTTTCCTAAACATAGATATATTCAGGGATAAGGTTTTCAAATAAAGTCTACTAAAAGAATTACCAGAATTGGTGTGTTCCCTAGATTGTGAGTGGCTGATGCAGATCACTTACAACACTGTATAAGAACACCACAGGACACCACTTCTTGCATTCTTCTGCAAAATTACAATTTCACTGAGTGGTATGACAACCTCTCTGCTAGGCCAGACAAGACAAAAAGAAAATATTCACAGCCAAGGAAATGGTTTGTTGGGATAAAAAAATAATTAGGGCTGAGGACGATCTTAATTTAAAAGTCATGGTTGTGCAGGTGACCCCTTTCCCCTTCTGAAGCACAGCAACTTGCTCTGTTTATACACCTGCTAACTGGTCATTTCAAGAGCTTTAGTCAAAGGAACATTATCCTTCACACCTGGTGGAAATTTGGCAGCTGTGTAAGGTCTAGAGGGAAGCTTGCGATCTCTATGTTAGCTTGCCCTTTTGGGTGTTGCAATTGCATCTTCTGTCCTATATCAGCATGGAAAGTATGTTGTGCGTTATATTCAGACTGGGGAACATTTCCAGTTACATGTTGGTGTGTGAGTTTGGCAGTGTATGTTTTTTAGACAGTACTTACAGGACCTACACTAATGTACTGGTTTTATTTATGCTGCCTGCTAATAGGCAGACTGCTCCACAGCCTGAAGATAGCACGAGACCTGCTATTATAACTGCTAGTGAAAGAACCTGTGTTTGAACTGCAGTAGAAGAGGCCTGCGCTTCTGGAACTAAGGAACTTTGTTCTATGTCAGATGTGAGTAGCTTTTAACTTATAATTCTATCTGTATAGACTAGGATACATGAAATCTTTGTAAGGTGATATTATCATCAGGATCTGAGGAAAGAAGAAATTATTACAACTGTAATAGCAGATCTAGGACCTAATAGTGCAGCAGGTATGGTGTTAACAAAGGTGTGAGGTGAAAATTGTAAAGCCTCACAAGCTTTTATAATTTCCCCCCATGAAAAAAAAAGAGAGAGATCTAGTAAACATGTAGAAGGCCTGACAGTTACTAGGTTTATTTGGAGGAATGCACAAATGAAAGGATGGACAAATGTGCCTTTTGGAATAGAGTGCTCTTTATACATATATTGTATAGACATATTTGTACAGCACCTAACATGAATGCTAATCAAGATGCTAGTAACAGACATTCTGGGTATAAATTTGACAATAATTATTGTTTCTGATCTCTCTGATATACACATCAAGTAAATTGTATGAAACAGCTTGTAAAATCTGAAACTGGAATATCTAATCCATTTGCAAGTGAGAATAGGGCCTGGGCTAGCAGATTTTCTGCCACTTAGTCTGTATTTAGATGAACAAGAGAAATGGTTTGATATAAGCTTTGTGTAAAGCTGTTCTACGAGCCTGTTTTTTTTTTCTAAGTTTAATCAGTTAAGACATCAGCCCCTCTAAAACACAGCCAATTTACTTTGGCAGGAAGCTTTACAGCTCTTGGTAAATAACCAGATGAATGGGAAAGAATATAATATATTGATATTTACCCCTTTAAAAGCCATGCTGCTGCTGAACAAATAATTCAAAGATTGAGTGAAATCTCAAAATATTGAAGTCAATAGCAAAACTCCCTTTCATGTCAGTGGGGCCCAGTTTTCACCCTGGGTACTTCTGAGGTTGTCTTCCTTAGCACCTGAACTAAGATGCTGATACCCTATTAGTTGTTCTACTTACTGCTGTTTGCCAGATTGCACAGGCTTCCTGTTTTTACACATCCAATCAATATGCTATTGAATATTTAATGACTACCTTGGAAAAGACAAATTGCATATTTGTTTGACCAGATTGGGAAATGGACTGTGTGTTATTGCAGTCAAATTTATTAAATACAGTTGTCACAACGCTGGTTAGCGTCAGCCTTTGCACGTTTTGCAGGCAAAGAAACAGCACTGTGGAAGTCCGCTATCAACCTGCTTCATCCCTGATGGCAGACGCAGCGAGCACGCCTTGCTCAGCTGCTTCCCTCTCCGCTGGGCGAGCGGCTTCCCCGAGTGATGGTCTAGCGGTCTGTTTTGTGACAGTTTTTCAGAAAGTCCTTCCTCTTCCAAAGCAGTCTCTGTTTGTACGTATCTGCTGTTAGGACGCTTCCCGGGAAGGGCTGAACCTGAGCGCCCAGCAGGGACCCGGCTGGAGCTCTGGTTGGGTACAGTGAGAGGTGCTGTTCGTGGTCCGTAACGGCTTTCCAAAGGGGAATGGGCTCTGCTCACTGGAGATTTTGCTCCGCTACGAGCAGTCCGCGGCTCCCCCTTGCACACAGCGGGCCGCCAACACCCGATACAGAGCAGGACCCGCTCCTGCCCCCGGCACTTTTTGTCCGGCTCAGCTGCGCGGGCCGCTCTTCTGGGAGCCTACGCCAGGCCAGAGGGCAGCAGAGGGCAGCCGGCCCCGCGGCGTCTGGGCCCGGCGCCGCCGGAGAGCCGCCCCGGCTCGCGACCCCTCGCGGGACCCTCCCCACCCGGGGGGATGCGGCGCTCCCCTCGATGCATTGTCCCACGTGCACGGCTGGCGCAGGGGACACCGGGCGGCTACTTGCATGTGCCGGTAAATCACGAGGGCGGGGGGGGAGGGGGGGCGCGCTCACTCGCCG
>VXBL01003409.1:207406-250613 GCA_013400195.1 Aramus guarauna
GGCGGCCCGGCCCAGCGCCTAACCCTGCCCTCCAGCTCTCCCCCGCCGCCCGGCGGCACAGGGCCGCGGCGAGCACGTAGCGCCCCGCCCATCGCCCCCACCTCCGCGGCTCGGGTGTGCCGCCTTTCTCTCCGCGAGCCGCCGCTCTCTCCCGCCACGGCTGAGCTCAACGCAGCCACTACCGACCCGCAGCCCGCTACAAAATGGCCGCTCCCAGGAACTTTCTGGAGCGCGGCGGCGCGTCAGAAAGGCACGCCCGCGGCGTCACAGGGCGGGAGGGGCGGGGCCGCCCCGCGACACTCCGCTCGCCCGCCGGCGCCTCGCGGGGGGTTCCGGAGCTGCGCGCCCGCCCTGGTTCCGTGCCGGAGCGGGCCGTTGGCACAGCGCGCCCGGGCGGGAGGGGGCACAGGCAGCCGGCCTGCCCTTCCGAAAGCGTTTAAAAGATTCTGGCCCCTCTCCTCCGCCAGCCCTCAGCGGGGCCGGGCTGCTGGTACCGCTCCCAGAGCGGGGCTGTCCCCTCACCTCACTGCACGTAAGAAAGCCGTTTATTCTCCCAGTTCTGCTACTCGGACTGATACAGGTGCATCTCACCCGATCACAACATTTTATGCTAAGCCCGTATGCCCCACCAGATAATTCAGTTCAAGTAAGTAAACCAACCATGCAAAACCTTCAAACATTTTCCTGCCAAGAACTTTGGAAGACAAGGAATGTGATACTGAGGAAAGAAAAAAAAAATTCTAACCCTCATTTAAGAATGGCTGCCAGAAGATTGCTTTTTTTTTTTTTTTTTAATGAGACATTTTTCATCCTGACTGACGAAGCCTGTTACTCATCTCCGTACTTTCCTAGAGGCTCTCAAAGCATGTACCCAGTCAGGTTTAAATCAACAGAGGTTTAAAGGACCATCTATGACTAATAGACACAACTTTGTAAATCATCGCCATTAAAAACCTTTCCAAATACTTGAATTGTTTTATTATTTTTTTTAAATGCCCCATGGTATCTTTTACTAGCTTTTAGTCATGTTTTCAAGTCTGGACAGAACATAAATAACCACTGTAAAACAAACTAATGCAACTCTTGAAGTGTACAACTGATCAGTCTTCTACACCCACAGAATGAAAAAGACTCAAACCCCCAAACCCTCCCACAAAACTACCCCTTGCGGCCTCCACTGCTCACTACTACTGCACACTCAGCAGTTTAAGTCACAGCCACCCCTCTCACCATGCCGTGCCTTGCTGCAGCCCTTCAGCCATCACCTCTCTCAGAGGGAGCTTTCAAGCCTGTCAGCCATCTATCAGTTCTCACCGCAGCAGAGCTAACCAAGCATTATGCCTGAAATTTCGTTCTCCAGAAACCCTAATAAACAGTTGCACATCTCATGTACAATCTAATTTACGCAGAAAAAGAGCACCTAAGGATAAACCAGCCCTGAAACACTACAACAGCCCATATACATCAGTTTCCTACAACCCAACGCTTTTTTTATTCTGAGAAAGCCTAAACCTTCTGAAACACTTCCAACCCTGATAAATGGCCCTCCTCACTCTTTGTATATTTATTTTCCCAACTGACCCCACGATCAACATACAATATGTACATTACATGTGCAAGTTTGTCACTATCTGTAGATAACGCACCGCTATTTTCTTTTTGCCCATTGCTCTCCAGCTTAGGCTAAGGACTAAGGACTGTTCTAACACCATAACACCAGCAAAGGTCAGAGACAATCTAGAACATACACAATGAGACCCCCCATCACAGTCATAATGCAAGATTGTTGTGTTACTGCACGTATTTTTCTTCGCAAGGGTAGATTTATTTAGACAGAACTCACCTTGTGGCTGTAGTGTTTGCAATAAAGGACCAGACTGATAGAAGTAAACATAGGAGTTTACAAAGCACAAGTTGAGAGCAGTAAGAACAGGATTGTCTGCAACATTTTTGCTATTTAAAGGATTACACGCGTCACAAAAGTCCAAACAGATGGTGACACAATAGCTGACTGCATGCAAGAACTAAATTGCATGTATGCTGTACTCAGCAACCACCCACAAAATCACACACTTCCACAGCTGGGCTACTTCCTACTCTGTCTTGCTTTCTCGTCAGCAAGTGGATGGGACCAACCCCACCATTATTTTTCCTGTGGCTCTGAACCTCAGAGGAAAGCAGGAAAACAGACATAATACAATTTTTTAAAGTTAGGATGTAATCCTGTCCCATAAGATCACTCTCCTTTCAATACACAGCTTTAGATAAAAAAGAAACTATCTAAATTTAATGTATCCTCCAGAGAGCAAATTGCTTGGTGTCACTGTATTTCACACATTCTATGTAACAGCTGCCTTTTTGTGGAGCAAAAAAGAAAATGGACCTGAAATTGCTTCCAGTTCAGTGCCAGATGTCAGCATTTTATATTATTTGTTCCTCTGCAGTGTAAGAAAGTTTCCAGTATGTCCTTCCTTCTGCACGGCAGTAGTGTCAGCGTGGCAAACATGCAGTTGCCTGCTTCTGTCTACTTGCTAATACTGCTGGTTACATGGAAGAGACAGAAAGAGCACAGAGCTAAAATAATTAAATCCTTTGCTGACTGACTGAAGTGTTAGGGTAAAATGTATTAAGTCTGGAGCAAGGGCTAGCAGCTTTAAGCAACACTCCATACAGAATATAGAAACTTTGCCTCAGAGAGAGGGTACTAATTAACTCTGCTCATTAACACCTCAGTAATCTGTACCTGGCATACTTTTGCCTGTCTCCTGCAAGTAAGTTCTCCTCTTTAAGAGGCAAAGCCTCAAAATGGGAAGTACTGGTCTGAAGCAGACTGCAAGTCAGCTGGAATCTGGACCTCCCAAGGATTACAAGGCATGCATATATAAGGCATGCATATATATATATATAAAGAACAGAATGGACTTTGCTAAGTGATGTTGACTGAGTCCAAAAAGGATTGGGGGAGTCCAGAATGGCAGGAGTTGGATACAGGAACTGTGGGTACTCTCTCCTATCCAGGTCTCCCATACACAGTTGGAACTAGTAATACACCCCCTCACCTCTACACCTTATAATCAGAAAGTGGAACTCTGTGCAAATGAGCTGATTTTTTCCTACTTCATGAAGACAAACTGATGCTAGAATTCATTTTTTAAATCTACACAGAAGAGTAGAACATTCTGCTGTTCTCAGTAGGTGGAGAACTGCCTTTTTGATGTGTACAAATCACTCTTTTCCCTGCTTAGGTCAGCTTATTTTACACTTACTATACTAAGAAACTTCATCATAGGATCAGCAATATATACATATATATATATACACACACCCACATGCATATGTATGCATGTATTTTATTTTTCCTCTTGATCCATCAATATTCAGATATCTCTGTACCTTCTTGCTGACTTTCTTCTTTGAGTCCAACAACATTTGGTTTCAAATAAGACCAAATAGCAGCTTTCTCTTATTTGTTCAACATCATCTTGACCATAGTATCTGTTATTATTTTGGGCTTATCAGGATATTCTTGATAAGAAATCTGACCAGAGCCTTTTTGTCACTACCCTTTGTTGTGTTTACTCCCTATTATTTGTGCAATAAAGTGATGAAAACCAAGTCAAAGTAAATCCATGGTTACCCAGTTTCAATCAACAGCTATGCAAAGACACAAACACTTACTCTTTCATACCAAAAACATTGTGCTAGAGGCAGAAGCGACTGTTTCCAATCACAGCAGTACAAAAGCAAGCACTCCTCTAAACACGGTCTTTAATCCTCTAGGAGAGAAAGGTTTCATCTATCTATGACACTGCTCTCACCTAGGGGAAGAAATTGCACGTCTTACTCTATTTTCTAAAAACCAGTAAAGTAAGAAAGCTTAGAATTTACACGAGAGAGTTTCAGAAAACTGGTAGTATGAAATTGTAGCAAAGGACATTGTTTCAACATAGTATCACTAAGAGAGATAAGGCAGAAAACAAAGATTTGCAAAAAAAAAAAATTTTTTTTAAAAAGTATTTTCTTATTTTACAAGTATAAAAACAACGTTTAAAAAACAAAATCCTGGAAGATACTCTGTAAAAACTGGCTTCTAAAGCACAAGACTCTGTGACAACTCCCAAAGTCACAACTCCTGAAAATCCTGCATTCAATGAGCAAAAGTATGATCCAGCTCAAGCAATCCTTTTTAAAGACACTTTAAACCCCATAATCCAGCAGTTGATCTGACCAGTCTCTAAAGAATGTGTCGAGGCACTCTGTGGCTACAGAGCAAAAGGGTTGGCATGAATTGTAATATCTTTAATGCGAACATCGTTAAGAGGTCGGTAGGTTTTCTCATTCACAGGCAACTTCTCCAGCTCATCCAGGGTTTCCAAGCCATCAATAACTCTGGAAGAAAAGCAGAAGTGCTAGGAATCTTCTTCTAATAATGATTTAAATTTCACAATTGGGATATCTCAAAGCACTTTACAGTTAAGTATCACAGGGCAAGGACTTTGCAAACAAATTATTTAACTAAGACAGCCAAAACATTATACATGGCATATAACATATTTTGAAGGAAATATTAAGCATCCACAACAGATTCTGATAAAAAGTGCAAATAATTCCCACTGACCTGACAGTATCATATTTTATACCAAGCATAGCTGTATAAAGACCCTGGCTGCACTTCCTGGCAGGCAGGACCGACCAATCCTAGTACAGGTTTAAGTTGCAGCAAGATACCGGCCATACCAAACTTCACTGCAAATTACTGAAATCCGATGGCTGGAAAAATCAATTTCCAAGTGTGAGATTATAATTTCTAACCTTCTGACTCAAAGACAGAATCATTAATAACTGTGTAGATTAATGGCACAAATAAATTCAGGCTTTCAGATTTCCTCTTCAGGCTGAAGAAGTGGCAAGAGAGACTGTTCTAATAAACCTCTTTTTGTTTAAATAAGTAGCTCTGGTAAACCTTGGCAGTTTATTCCCCAGTAATGGACTTGGCAGAAAACATGTTGTGCTGTTCACAGTTCAATTCAGTCACATTCATGAACTCTTTGAATCTAGGATGCTGGACCAGCAGGGAATGCATAGCCTGTTCTGCTGATTCTGCAACCAGGGCAGGAGTATCTTTAGAACTGCCAGAGAAAAACTGGCAAAGTTCATCTGTCTGAGCCTTTACTCTAAGATAGATGTCTAAAAAACCTACTTTCAATCACACTTCTAAAACTCAGAAATGAAAGGAACACCTATACTTAGATGCCTACAAACTATACAAGTGATGTGATAATAGTATTTTCACATTTCAATAGTTTCCTTTGAATATTTAATTCTATTTAATAAAGGCAAATTTTTCTCAGCAGATTTACTTGTATGCTAGAGACTTCTTAAGAATAAGCAAAAGAAAAGACACTACCATGATTTTGAGATAGCAAAAGCAATACCTGAAAAACTCAAAAACTAAACATTTGCTTTAAGGATGATATATTATCAGTAGTGTCTATTAACATAAGAATGTTTTCAAATAATGATGCATCTTAAACAACCTCATCTGATTTTATAAACTGTTGGTTCCATGAGTTTTGCCTGACCAGCAGGAAGTTCCACCTAAACAGAAGCATGACCATGTCAGTACCACACCCGTCCCCAGCTCCCCTCCCAAATCAGATTCATGCTTCTCAGTAAACCCAACAAATGTGTATCCAGTTGTTCCAGAGTTTGCTTAAAATCAGGCTGCATCTGTTTGGGCATGGATGCAAAAGCAAGCTCTTAACTAGTGGGGGCGGGGGGGGCGGGAAGCAAAGAAAATAAAAGAAAAAAGCTCCATTATTGAGGTAATTTTTAAATATGCCTATTTCCACTGAATTCCCTACTACTAAGAAAAATGGAGCAGCATTTTGGAGCAACTAATTCTGGTGACAGCACAAGAACATACATTTACATATACACAGTCATTATTTCAAAGAGTTTTAGAATCAGAAGCTTCTAAATTTGCATTGCATGTGTCCCGAAATATTCACATCCTTCACACAGTATGATAAAGAGGCATGCAGTGGGATCACTTACTTTCCAAACACAGTGTATTTCATGTCTAGGTGTGGTTGCTTGCCATAAGTGATGAAGAACTGCGATCCATTCGTATTCGGACCATTGTTTGCCATTGAAACTACGCCACGGACACTGTGCTGAAAGAGGGAAAAAAACCCTGAGATCAATACACATCTGTGAAAGCAGGACTGTCACCCGTATAAAGTACTCTGTGACTTAGTACTCTGCCTCAATACCATTATTAAGAAAAGATCTTGGTTGCCAATATATTCCACAGTTCATAATTAGCTCCTCAAAATTGCTCTTACAATGAAAAATTACTTCTTTGCCTTCAATGCATGAAAAATACTTTGTTACAAATTCTTTCTACTTCTCAGAGATGAAAACCCTCAAACCTAACTTGACAAGTACAGAAATGCCTGTTCCTATTTTAATAATAAGTTTTCCATCCCCTTAATGCCAGCTTATACGTTGCTTCACAATTACAAAAAAGTTATTTAATACAGTACAACACAATGCTGACTGTCCTCCAAACCTGTAAAGAAAATTCATATGAAAACATAACTGCATATTGAGAGCACAGATATACCTTTAGGTATTCACTGAATTCATCTTCAAACTTCTTGCCCCAGATGCTGTTACCACCTTTCCCAGTGCCTGACAAAGAAGCACCACAATAGATTACTGGATTTTCAGACCGAAAACTGCAGAAATTATGTACTATTATAACATTTGCAGCAAAGACCCTAGATAGACTGTAACACATTCGAGGCAGGGATCAGGTTCTCATGTCTTAATATTGAGCAGAGACCTAACTCTATATAAGGAACACCTATTGAGTAGCAGAACAAACACTGACATATCCTCAAATTAAATTCAGTATGAGTACAAACAGACACACAGCTGGATCAGATATTCTCTCAAACAGCTGACACTGTCTGGGACATTTTCCCCAAATGCTTTAGAGGCAGTGTAGTCTTTCAGGCAGAAAACAGAAACAACAGTAGCAGCTGCTACCTGTTCAACAGCTGATAAGGCAGCGGAACCATCATTTAGTAGAAACAGCTGGAAAAAAACCCTGAGGTTTGTAGAATGCTTTACTACTGCATGATTATTTAGAACTAGGGTAACAGCTGCTTTTCTGTAAGCTCACCACAGAAAACTAATCTCATCATAAAAACCTCTATCGACAATAATTCTTTTTTTTTTACTTTATGTTTTTATTTTAATACTCATATTAATTTTTAAATTTTATTTATATTTAATTTTCATGTACATTTTTCTATAGAGAGACCCTGACAGAAGAATTTACCTAATGGATCCCCTGTCTGAACCATGAAGCCCTTTATATTCCGGTGAAATACGCAGCCATTGTAGTAGTTACTAGCACAAAGAGCCAGGAAATTCTAAGGAAATGAAACAAACCATATTAACAAACAATTCAGAAATAGTATCCTCTCTTACTAAAATGACAGCATTGGCTGTTAGACCAAGACTAACTCTTTTGCCTCTGCTTCACACTGTGACCATGTGAATTGCACAGAGCACTGCCACAGAATAGTCATGAACAAATTATAGTTAATATGCTTGTTTGACACTGTCACAGATACAAAGGATTTTAAATAAAGCTTACAGCACAAGGTTGACTGACTTGAGGAACAAACAAGAAGCCTGAGACATGCTCAGAAGTATCGCTTCCATTCAACATTTTTATTTTATGAATGTAATTTTGTAATCAATAACTTCACCCCTCAGCCGTGCTTGTTAAGAAGTAAATGATTTAAATTTAAGCTTAAGTTTATTACACAAAGGAAATCCTGGGGCCTCTGACAAACTGGGAGTGATTCTCACTCCTTTGAATTAAAATCAAATCTGTGTGAGTAAACTCATGAAAATTTGGGAATACCAGGTCATGTGTCATATTTTCTGTTACAGGACAAAGGACACTTTGGGAGATGCTAGAACTTGGAGAGAAGCAGCCCTTAGCTAAACCTTCTCTTGTGAGAAACAGGCAGCAAAGCTCTAGGCAGTACGACACAGTGCACAAATTCCACAAGTGAAACAGGCACTGCACCAGCTTAAAATGTTAGTATTCCATTACATGAAAAGATTAATTGCAACAGCCACTTCACTTCCTCTACAGCCTTCACTATTTCTATTGGTTTGTTTCAACACCAGGCAATCCTGCTCCTGTAACTTCACTTACTTCACAGGTCTTTGGTGTACGCTCACAGAATAGTTCAATTTTAATATCTCCTACATCGGTATGCAGCGTGACAGCCTGAGCAAGAGGCAGAAAATAATCATTAAATCAGCAATGAAATACTAGCAGACAGAGTTTTATTTCCCAGTCCCATCAAGAACTTGCAAGTTGCCATTACATATAACCATTGTTTCAATATTTGGCCGTAGCCAAGGATACTGTCACAAACCTTCCACATTTCCAGCGAAATCACCATAAAACACTTGCTTTCATTTAGTTTCAGAACAAATCAAGTTTGCTATGCTAATGCAGAAACTCTGTTTCATGCTGTTACACTCCAGAGATACATTCTTCATTTGCAAACTGGACCTACTCAGTCACTTAATTGCAAAGTTAAAGAATCAAGTTTATATCTATTTCAGGGGATAGCGTGGCGCGCATACTTCCCTGGTTTATAACCAGAGGAACAACTGATATGTCCTACTTGCCTGCAGCCTTTTGAGTGATAAGGCTAGTTCTGAATGGCACTGTATATAATCTGCCTTCACAAACAGGCAAATCTACAAAAGTACACACTTTTAAGAATTTATAACCTTCATAAAATTTAAAATGGCTGTTATCCAGTCACCTAAGCAAATGTATTTCTGTATGCCAAATATATCACAGGACTCCTATGGAAAGTGCTAAACTATGCAAAAACCAATTACTATAGGGCTATATGGGGTAAGCATACAGGAAAACTAATAAAACCCAGCATCCAGTAGTATAAAGTAAAGAAGACAGTTGCCTGCAATGTCTGTGAAGATGCTATAGAAGGCATACGTACAGTTTAAGACGCACAGTCTTATCTCTATTTCCTGATTTGCTAAACTTTTAAAAGCTTGCAAGTGTAGAAGATTACATGCACTTAAGCAGGGCTATGTGCTTGCAACTTGAACAATGCTTCTGTGGTTAAAGAAACAAAAATAGATTACCAAATATTAGCGAAAGTAGAATTAAAATTTAGAATCTTCGAACTGAAAGTCCAAGTATATTTTACTGATGTAAATTGACCTATTTTCCTTTTCACAGTAGAAAATAGGTTTCTTTCACAGTTAGAAGTCTGAAATGAAAACCTAAACTTTTTATTACAAGTTCTCCACAGCATCAGAGTAGAATGTATAATCCTTTGAGATGGAGAGCAGCTATTCACTTTCCAAAAGATGACCATTTCAGAAAGAATGAAAATATATTAGAAGTGCTACTGTCCTCACCATGTCTGCTTATCAAAAAGTGGAGGCAGATTTGTATACAGCAATTTCCTGCAAAGAAAACATACGAAATTTGTTGGGTTTTTTTCCACCAATCCCCAATTCTTTTTGATTCTAAGATACTTGTGTGGTTATATGCTTTTACACCACACAGTTTTACAGTGCCATTTAAGTGACTCTGTGGATGGATGTTTTACTTGCATTATGCAACTACACTGCGTACAAAGAACTAGAAAGGAGTAGAAGAAAATAGCTTAGAGAAAGGAGGTGGGGGCAAAAAACACACTTTACACAGATTCACAGAGTGGTAGGGGTTGGAAGGGACCTCTAGAGATCATCTGACCTCCCTGCTAGAGCAGGATCACCTACAGCAGGTTGCACAGAATCACATCCAGGCCGGTTTTGAATATCTCCAGAGAAGGAGACTTCACAGCCTCTCTGGGCAGCCTGTTCCAGTGCTCTGTCACCCTCAAAGTGAAGAAGTTTTTCCTCACGTTGAGACGGAACTTCCTGTGTTCCAGTTTGTGCCCGATACCCCTTGTCCTGTCACTAGGCACCACAGAGAAGAGTCTGGTCCCATCCTCTTGACATCCACCCTTTAGATATTTATAGGCATTAATAAGATCCCTCTCAGTCTTCTCCACACTAAACAGACCCATCTCTCTCAGCCTTTCGTCATGAGACATTCCCATCCCCTAATCATCTTTGTAGCCCTAACATGAAAGTTGATACTACGCAATCACAGCTTCTCCAAATATTATGGTTTTATAAATGACAGAAATAACAGATAAAAAACACGAGAGCACCTAAACAGAAGTGTGATTTGGAGCCACCTTCTGACAGCCGTCAGTACCTGCACCAGGCAGGTACCTGCACCCAAGTACACAAACTTTTTTTTATCTTAGTAAAATTTTCAAATAAAACATTTGCAATGATGATAATAAAATCGCACTTGTGTAGAAATCAACAGTTTTACACGCTAATTTCTTCTCTATACACTGCTCTCCCCGGTTAGCCCCCAGGCTCGGCGAGGTCTCTCACAGAAGCCGGGGAACCCGCCAGCGGCCAGCTCCGGCCCGGCCCGCCTTCACGCGGGCTGCAGCCTGCCCTGGGCGGCGAAAATGGCACCGCGCACGCCCCGGTTAAGCGTCCCCAGAGCCGACCGCGCTCCCTGCGACCCACCTGCCCTCGGTTACCGACTGAGCTAGCTTGGAGCTCTTTTTCTGCCGATGCAAGGTACTTCCACCGAAAACTCACGCCCAGGATGCTCGGACTCCGCTCGCCCGCCACCCCATCGCTGCAGGGCGCGGGCCGGCTCCTGCACTGGCGAGCGACTCTGTCAGGCGACACGGCACCGCCCCGCCCGGGACGCCCGCCATCCCCACCACCGCCAGCTCGGCCTTCCCGCGCCGCCCCTGTGCCTTCACCCTCGCCTGGTCACACGAAGGCCTCGCACAAACCTGCCGAGGTTGAACCCGAACCAGCAGCCGCTACCAGGAAGCGGCTCCCCGGCTCCCCTTACGCGGGCAGGAAGGGGCTGAACTACCGCCGCCGCAACGTACGGTGAGAGGCCGCCCCCAGCTCCGCTAGTGCGACGGAAGCGGCGGGGCCGGGCGCAGGCTCCACCCCGCAGCCTTAGCCGCGCTCCGGAGTGCGGTAAGTGTGTGTATGGGGGGGGATCTCACGGCATCGCACCCTGCCTGACGGCGCCTCAAGGCTCCCGGTCCCGTTTGCTTTCCCCCCTCTTCCTCCCCCCAGCGACGCAAACGCTTCTCCGTGGGTCGGTTTTAGTGCGTGAAGATGGATAAAGTTTAAGTTCCGTACGTTTCTTGCACGACTCTACAGGGTCGTTCATGGTGTTTCACCGTGAGAGCTCCAGAGGCAGGGAGGGTGCGCCCCGTTGCAGGTCGGCGCCCCTCAGACCGCGGCGGCTGCCGGGGACAGCATTGGCAGCCTGAACATCAGCTCTGCTCTTTCAGCCAGTGAATTACCTACGCTTATTCCTGCCTTTTTTTTTACTCTCTCTACAGATAGCCGCATGCTGTGGCCTGGCACACAGTGGGTTGGCCGGCCTCTCCACTACATCCGTGCTTTGGGCTGCCTGCCTTCACGCTCCCTCATGAATCTCAAGGAACTCGTTGCTGCCCTGAATGACTTTGCATCCCTCTCACTGGCTGAAAGCTGGGACAATGTGGGGTTGCTGGTTGAACCAAGTCCTCCTCATACTGTGAACACCCTTTTCCTCACTAATGATCTCACTGAGGAGGTGATGGAAGAGGCAGTGCAGAAGAAGGCAGACCTTATTCTTTCTTACCACCCTCCTATATTCACACCACTCAAGCGAGTAACATGGAAGACCTGGAAGGAACGTCTAGTAGTCCGAGCCCTGGAGCACAGAATCGGGATTTACTCTCCGCATACAGCGTATGATGCCATACCTCACGGAGTCAATAACTGGCTAACAAAGGGACTTGGTGAGATTCTGTTAAACAAACAAGGTTAAAATTATTAATCAGTATATACTATTTTATGTGGGCACCCTCCCTCATTTGTCTTTCTTGCAGCTTTCAGAGGTATGATTTGAGGACTTTTTTTTTCCTTCCTCCCCCAATATTCTTCTAGTACTTCTAAGTACCCTAAACATATTTTAGGGAATTGATCTTGTTGAGGAATACCAGATACAAACACTAGAAGAGATTTTCAGATGCATGACTGTACTATTGGATGTAGTCAGAACTGGTGCAGCATATTTATTGTCCATCTTGGTTGCAAAGTTTAGATCACTGACTTTAAATCACTGTCTTTAATTTATAAAGTGCAAAATCTCATTGTTTGCAAAGGAACTAAGGTATCTGAAATTCTTTTAAGTTGTTATTCTGTATTGTGGCTCACAAATAAAAACAGCTATGCCTTTTCCAGCCTGATTTACAAACTGGAAACTATTTTGGTTTTGTACAATTCTTAGAATAAAATGGATGACACTGACAAATAATATATCTCCGCCAACTTGTTTGCACTTAAAATAGACTGTACCTAATAGAGACAACAGGGCAAGAAGTCCTCAGATCTGGTCAGGGAAAATGTACTCTAGTGCAAAATTTTTTTGTTGCATCTCTTTAGATATATGCTAAATCAGTATTAGGATACTTATCCAGCTTTATATAACAGCAATCTTGTACTGTTTTCTCAGGTGCCTGTACTTCTGTCCCGCTGCATCCATCAACTGCACCAACCTATCCAGCTGAGGGCACTCACCGGGTAGAGTTCTGCGCAGACAACACTGAGCATCTGGACACTGTACTGTCCAAAATCAAAGACATCCAAGAGATCTCCTGTCTCACTACTCTCCCTGCCAGGTATCTGCTTCACTCTCTAATGCTGTATTCTTTCTGTTCTTTGAAACAATAAGTTGCTAGACTAGGCTAGGCTATTACAATGCCTTCTTTTTTCCTTTCTCTGTGGTAGAATAGCCACTGGGATAGAATAGCCTTGTTTTATATTAATATGATGCTGAAATTTTATCTAGTTTCTTAGCAAGCACCAAGCATATCTCTCCTCAGGGTTGAAGGTGAGGAGCAAATGCGAGTCAGTTTGAACTGCTCTCAGAAAGCACTGTTGGAGGTGGTGGCGTTATTGTCCCAGAACAGCCTTCTTTATCGCAAGACCGAGATTCTCTTATTACAAAAGGTAACAAAATCACATATTACTTACAGTGAATGTACGAATCTGTGATCTGAATGCCCTAAACACTGAAATCCAGTAGTCAGTAGCATCACAGGTTTCCTATGCTACTCTGTCAGTGCTCTGAAATACTGGCCTGTGGGGATTTGATTTTCCAAAACAATGAAAATAGCTGTGTGGCCTGTACTAATGCATAAATCAGTTCCAACAGCTAGTGTAGTTAGAACGTTACATTCAAGAACATCACATATGTATATTTTCATAAAGTTCAGCTGAATGCCCAATATACTCATCTTTGTACCATATGGAAAGCAATGCCAACTTCTGGAGTCAGCTTCTCACAGTAATTTTTTTTTTTCAGCCTCTTCTTCCCCATACTGGAATGGGACGTCTGTGCACACTGAGCGAGCCAGTCCCCTTGTCAGACATAATTGAGCGTATCAAAAGCCACCTAAAACTACCTCACATCCGCTTAGCCGTGGGAATGGGCAAGACACTAGGTAAAAACAGGTCTGCAAGTAAGACTGTCCATGAGAACTAGTATTCCAGGAAGACAGGGAGCATGAGTGTATGAAATACTGCTGCCTTGGATAGGTTTACTTCCAAGTAGTATGAAGCACTGTTAAAGACAAGAAACAGCACTTCAGAATTTATGTGATAGTCATGCCAAAAGAATCTCATCTGTATTTTAAATTGGAAGTTCTACATTATGCTGGTTGTCACTGTGAAAAAGGGGCAGCACAAGTTGAATGTGAGACATTCTTTTTCATAATTTGTATAATGACTAAGATGTTTTACCTCCCCAACTGTCAAACACAAGTGTGTATAATTTCATTGTACACTCTCTTTTGTGACTGAATGTTAAATTTCAAAACACCTTAAAATAGTAAGACGCTTTATGGTATCCTTATGAATGTGTAACAATCCGTGTTTAGATGAAAGAGAAATAGCAGCAAAGAAGGTGAACTATCCTAGCTCAAACAGTGGGTCACCAGTAAAATGTGGAGCAAGCATCCTCTTATCCCAGTTACCTATCCTAATCTCCACGAAACACAGCTATTAGAATTCCTGAGAGAAAATTTGTTGATAACTCTTTGTAACTTATGAGACAAGTCTTATTAGAAGCCTTAGGTACTATCAATTGCACTAAAAAAACCCCAGACTATTTTGAAGCCTCTCACGGTGTGGGATTGTAGTGGAGTGACTCCACTTAAATCAACAGTAATTACATGGCAACATACTGTAAAACTTTAACAGAATTTGAAAACTCTGTGTTGCGTGTTCCCTTCTCCCTAGTGAACGTAATATGTATGGACAATTAAATTTCCCATCACTATCGCATATGTAATAGCTTTGAATCAGCAATCACAGCAAACAGACAATTTTTAATGGCATGGAGCAGCTCTCAGCTTGTATTGAGATTGGCCTTCTGAGAGCTAAAAGCTAGGAACCAGTATATCTCAGAGGCTGCCTTAGTGGCATCATTAGTTGGAAAACTAATGACAGTGGAATATGAGAGTCCTGGAAACAGCAGCAGCCTGTTAAAGGGTTCAGAAACCTAAGTAACACCTCAGTAGGACAGAACTAGCCAGCAGTGAGCCTCCATGCTGTAGTTTTCTGCAAACTTTCCAATGACTTGAAGAAAAAAAAAATCTACACATCTATTTGGTACAGAGGATTTTGCTGTATTATCAGAGATGTTATAGGCCCATGACTCTTTCAAACTGACAGATGTGTCTCTTCCTCCAACAAATTTACATTGACCCTAAAATCAAGGCCATAGTTACTGTGAAACAATTAATAGCAATACTGACATGAGGGCTGAACAGAGGGAAAGGAGTTTAACTGTGGCACCTTGTATCCTGCAGAATCGCCAGTGAAGAAAGCTGCTCTGTGTGCTGGTTCTGGGAGCAGTGTCCTGAAGGGAATGGAAGCTGACCTCTATCTCACAGGTAAAAGACTATGTTGTTGTTTTGTTATCTTTATAAAATTGTCACTAGAGGGGGGAAAAAAAAAAAAAGGAAAAAATAATTGACTGGCTGTTGAAAGATTTGGCCAGAAAGAATTACTTGTTGTATTTGGAAAACAATCAGTTCGTTGTTGGAATGGTAGAAGAATACATTAAAGTAGAGATATTGTGGATCAGATGGCTGTGTGGCCAGCTTCTAGCTAAGATTCTGCATAGATTGCAAAGAATTAGTTACTTAAACTATACCGTTAGTGATCTACATGGCATTTCTTTCTCAAAATGACAGGAGAGATGTCCCACCATGACGTTCTGGATGCAGTTGCCAATGGGATAAGTGTTATTCTGTGTGAGCACAGTAACACTGAGCGAGGCTTCTTGTCAGAACTGCGTGACATGCTAGCTATCCACCTACAGAACAAAATCGACATAATTGTGTCTGAGAAAGATAGAGATCCCCTCCAGGTGGCATAGAAAAAAAAATTCAGTCAAGAGTTCCGTGGTATCTTACATAGACCTATCCAACTGCAAGCTTAATGAAGATGCTCTGAATTGGTCCAGTATAGAATGATTGTATTGTATGTTCCCTCAAAGTTTGGGATATATTTTGTCATCTGTCAGATAAATAAATGCTTGTTTTGGGCTACTGAAGGCTGATTTACTCAATTGCTGGGTTGCACTTGAATAATACTATTACTGCATACTCTTATTAGATATATTTGATAACCGTGATACTCAAGCATTGGTTTGGGTAAAATATAAAAACCTGACTTATCTCCAAGTTTAAGCTTACACAGCAGTTCTACCCTACTGCAGTTACGTCTAACCATGTCAGTACAAGTCACCCTATGGGCATCTGATAGTCTACCAAAACTATTAACAGGTAACTAAATTCAGAATGATTATGGCCCTTCATTAAAGTAAATTTCACATCTGGAAAACCAGGTATGATTGCACTGAAAATGCACCATGGTATCACTCTGTGTAAACGCATTAGGTGATGTCTTCCATATGTACTCCATAAATTAAATATGGAGTTTTATAGGAACTGTGGAGAGAGTCAAAGGACTGCAAAACAGGATCTGGTTGCTGCTTAGCTACAGTAAGTTTTAAGTTTCTCCACATGTCTTCAAGTGGCAGAGTTCTTGTTCTTGAATTCTACGCCTAGCTTACAGAACTTGGGTTGATCCCAGTTTTAGTGGTTCTGACCATAGCCTGATGCACTTTGCAGTTTTGGAATTGCAGCCTGTAAAATGAAGTTGCAAGTGCCACCAAAAGAGAATGTTAGTTGGAAAATGTTCTGGGGAAGGAAGCTGGACATTACTGTTAGCATGTACCAGTTTTCCCCATCACTAATTAGGACCTATATTTGAAGAATCCAATTGTCACTGGGATAAGTAAATACCCCGTGCTTTCAATACAAACAAAAGTCAGGCTGTAAACCTCTATCTGTTGCTTCTGTCAGTGAGGGGTAGACCAGGTAACAATTTTATTCCATGTGATGTTTTGGTTCTCTTCAAAACATATAGACTGTTATTGAAAGGAAGCCAAATTATTTTAAATTTTGATACCTTATAAGAAACAATATAAAATATTTTTACTAATTAGATTGAAATCTTGTGCACCCTGCATGAGGATTTGCACAGATATTTGACATAATAATGAAAATGAAGCTGTTGCACAATTGCCAGAAGGATCTCTATCTTCCTATAATAAAAAGATTGTGGAAGACAAGCTAATGAAAATTAATAAAGTACTTTATTTGAACTATTACAACATTAAGCTGTAACACAGCTACCAAATATTAGACATACAGAGTCCCTGAAGTCTGGCTGGCAGACTACAGTTGATGGAACTATAGGGCTTACTCCCACGTACCTGAGAAAAAAAAGTGAAGAAAAGCTGTCAAGCTTCAGCAGTCTCCCAACCTCTAAGAGCTTAAAAAAAGGGAGAGCTTGTAAGTGGCATTTAAGACCTCCCCCCAGCATCAGTGGATGCTCTTGATGTAAAAAATACATATAAACAATCAAGGTTTTAAAAAATAAACAAAAAAACTTCACAGCCTCTTCATATTCCAGGATTGCAACTTGGAAAGTTGATGAAAGAAGCTGGATCCTCTCACCATCACCAACAGGCAATGACTTGAGTCCATCACAATTTTGATTATATAAATCTTATAAAAGGATTTGGTTTTGGGTCAATTTATTCAGTTTTATTGCCAGAATTTAATAAGTTACCCACAGTGTCCCAAACCAACTAGTATTCTCCTTTCCTCATGCAGTCAAGGCAGGTCTCTTAGCATTGTAAATCCTGACTTCTTCATACACTGGAAGCTAGTCTTATCTAACTGGTAAAGGAGTACTGGAAAGCTCTCAGTTGAGAAAAGTTGCATCACTAGTACAAACTAAAGCTCTGACCATCTAGTGATTTGCACTTCCCAAGTAAACTGCTCCAATCAAACCCTCATGTCTGGTGAGGACGAGAGCAGAAGGCACAATCTTACCAAGTTTGTTTTTCTGGCTGTAAGGTTGGCTGCATAGATATGAAGAAGGCATCATCTGAGCTAAGAGACAAAGCAGAAAAATCTAACTACAGAGCAAGAGATGCCTTGCTTACAGAAGTCATTATTCCAAGCTACCTGAAGTAGTTGAACAATGAGCATCATTCATTACGATTATTACATTTCAATAAGTAGTCCAGCACCTTTGGGGTTGGTGGGAGAGCGAGCTGAGTATAGTCCCCCCTCCAGCAGCCCTGGAGAGCAATTGCCGTAGACACTTTGAGAACAGAGAGACGTTATACATCTTCATCCTCTTTCTCTAAGAAGTCAGTCAAGGTACTGTCATCTACAGGAATTAGTAAGTATTCCACACCATCAGCTCCCTGAGAACAGACATGCACACACATTCTGTTAACACCAGTGCACAGTGCAATGCAAGCCACTAGATAGCACTACAATACTAATGTTTATTTGCAGCCCGGGTGGGAGCTGGTCAGTATTCTGGAGGGCTACATTGCTAAAAACCAGGAATATTTCACTAGAGCAATACTGGAAATGCACAAAACCTGAGAAAAGTAAGTATATGAGAAATCTTCGGGTGGGTTATGCTAGTCTGAGAAGCTACAGCTCCTCCATACTGCGTTCCCATATATAGTACTGCTATACTGCCTCATTATTAGGACTAGCCTGCATTCTTCCCTCATGCAAATACAGGTAACTATTGGAAGAAGACTGGCAGGCTCCAGAGTCCATTACTTCTCAAGGTCTTCAGGAAGATGAGACCTGTAGGTTGCCAAGTAACCAAAGCACACTGCTTTTTTACAGCCTCCTATACATGTAAAGGGCGTTGACAAATTGGCTGCAATTACAGAATTTCAGCCCTTTGCTAGTTCCTAGGTGCTTCAAACAATAGAGCCTCACTGCGAGCTGCAGAGTGGTGTCTTAGGGATACTTAGTAGCAAGTAAGCATCTTTTTTGTTTAAGGTGGCTGAATACCCAGAATTATCTTCTTCCCCCAACTCACCCGCTTGGTCCGGATGAGCTTGTGGTCCCTGAACTCTGTCAGCTGTGCCCTGAGTGTCAGGTCACTGTTCACCAGGAAATGTTCCCGACATTGCTGGTAGAAGTCTTGGAAAGACAGCCCTGGAGACAGAAAAAGGCTAAGATTGTCAGATTTTTCCAGGTCTAACAACACATATTATCTCTACCTACAAATCTTGTTTTGGCTTAGACTACAGTGGCTATGGTAACATCATCACTTCTTTCAAGTATACAGCCAAGCTAATATTTCAGTAATTAATGGAAAATGGCTGAATTAATGTTCCAGTTACCCTGTTTGCCTAACAGAATTTTAATAGCACTTTAAATGCACTTCACAACATGGTTAATCTCTCAATTTCCAACTCCTCTATCTTACTTCCAACTTACTTTACCATTAGCATGTTATTCATATTCCCTGCAGCACTGTTAGAGACAGTGACAGAAATATTCCACATGCATCCTGGAAAGCAGGGACACATCAGAAGTTACTTAGATAGGAGCAGCATGAGAACAGAATCTCCTGTCTTTCCCTGGTCCTTTAAGTGCTAGTTATGCAAATTCATATTCTTCCTTTATCTTACTTTTTTAAATCTATAGTCCCCCATGAATGGTGTCAGTCATGTCTAAACATCATAGCAGACAACAGTAAGAGGAGGTCCTTCAGAACCAGCCAGTCTATTGATTCCTTGTCAGTCAGACACAGTACCACTAGAAAGACAGTCTATGCCACTGCACCCCACTGAGCCAACAGTTACAGTACTTCTGTTGCTGGTAATGTAACCTGCATACCAAAAGCCAGTGTCACTGTGGCTGAGCTGGCAATGGCAACATGCCAAACAGATGAGAAAAGAGGTGTACATACCTGGGTAAGATGGGTTGTCCTTATTCTCCAGCTGGTACTGAGCAAGCAGTCTGAATATCCCCCTAAGTGAAAGGAGAAGAGGGGAAAATCAAAAGAAAAGGAAAAAAAAAACCAAATAACAAACCCAAAACCCCAGAGCCCTCACCATTAGAAATGATTTTTTTCCTCATGACCAGGACTTTGTGTATGAATCTCGTCACTGGACAAGGCTCGCTAGCCAAACACTGTTCATTTAAAGTAACCAATCACTTGGAAAGCAGGTCCTACCATCTTCATTTTGAACACTGTTGTCAGAAAACAGGGATTGTCTCCTGCTAGGTATAGACCAGAGTCACCTAGTAAGGACTGGATCCTCAGCAAGTGCTACCATGAAGTATAACAGTGTCTAACCTGGCATTCAGAGTGAGACTGCGCAGGACATGCGTTAGGGAGCTCAAAGCCAAAGATCCAGACTGCTGTACTAAAAGTGAATTCTCATAAGACGTTTCTTCCACGTAAGGACTAAATGTGGTTGTTTCATACCAAAGCCAGTTGTAGAGGCTTAGCTTTGCCTGATCCCACACTAGACAGAGAGAAAAGAAAGAGCAGACAGAATTGGGAGATTTAGCTTTTCTAAGGTGTTAAATAAGCAACATTAAAATGTACTTAGTTCTACTGTAAGATTTGAGGAAACAATGTATGTTTGTGAAATTCACAGTACATACACCCAGATACTTGCAGTTCAAGCAAGACAAATTCTCTGCAACAAAACATTTGTACACATCCCTTTTTCATACCAGCTTTGTGTATATATTGTAAATCCTTCCAGAGTCAGCAGTATGCAAAGAATTTCTGGCTGATAAACAAAATTGTTTAGATGCAATGACAGACATAACATCCAATCTCCATTTCAGTAAGTCCCTAAATCAAAGGGTGCCAGGAGCTTGGAGTCTATTTGCATATTGTGATCAGTGACTGGTAGTTCTCAGTATCTTTATACAGTTTTGGTTCAACACAGCCACAGTCCCAACTGGGGCTTCTAGCTGCTACTGCCATACATACATCACCAGGTCTATTTTGCACATCAACAGTAATACAGACTGTTGTACAATATGAAACATGCTCAGCAGCCCCAAAGTAGAATGCAGATTCTTCTCTCTGCTACATCAGGCCCAAGGGGACTCACTGAGAGGAGCATTGATGTGATCGATAGAGGCAATGAGGTAAATGCTAGGCAGAGAGGATAACTGTGCAAGGATCTGCTGACTTCTTTCTCCTCTCAACATCTGGCTGTCCAGGTTATGAATGAGGACATAGAGCTCTAAAGATGAATCTGCAAGGTCAGAAAAAACAGCAGAGAACCAATGAAAGAAACTGCACACAAAGTGGCTTCCCATTCCCAGTGCAGCCTAGGACAAATCTATTCCGTCAGGTCCATATTCGTCACTCCGATATCCCATCGCTTTCCTTGTACAGCTTACTTTGATCTCTACCCTGTACTTGGTGTTTCTAAGCACCTGAAAGGGTTTTTCTCAATTCACTCTCAATCGCAGTTCTCATCACAACTACCATTCTTTTTGCAGTTTAAGCTTTTCTCTTATAACCCACTTGGCTCATGGCTTTGCCATGAATTGCCCTTCTAGCTATGACTTTTAGTCCTGCAATTCAATGTCATTCAAATGTATTTTAGGATGGAAGTCTAAGCACAGTTTGTTCAGCTGCTTTTGAGTTACATGACTAGGATCCTTAAGCTCCTCCTCACACAATGAAAATGCATTTTCTATTCAGGGTTGGATCCAAAGCATACTAACTTAATTGGAAATCATTCCCACTGAGTCCTCAAAGGAAGTTACAAAGACTTAGCTTGGATATTGGAAATGTTAGATGTTAGAATTTCCAGCTAAATGTTGCTGCTGTACTTAACCCTGGGAACAGCTATTTCCTGAGTCCAGAAACAATTCTGAAACAGTAGCCAGTTTTTGTGCAAATGAATACATACTTGGCTGCCAATGGAAACCAAAGGTTCCTCAGACTCCATCAGATCAGCTACAGTGTACTACACAAGACTGATTTATAGAGATTCGGGTGGGTACCACCATTAATCAGTCTTTTTCACTTAGTCCACCCAGAAATACTCATAAGGTAATGGTGGAAAATAATGTAAACACTTAAACACCATTTAAGATTCCATGACAATCTGTGTATGTATACACAAGCAGTAAAACCGACATTCAGAAAGAATTCAGCAAGCATTCAGCGTGGCAATACCTGTTTAATTTTGCTTTTGAACCTAATTCTAACCTGCTTGGTTGACACTGTTGTCCTTTATTTCACCTTAGGGTTAGTATTGAAATGCCTTCCTCCTTCCCTTTCTAACTAAGAGAACTTAGTCTGTGAAACACTGACTGAGGTAACAGCTTGGGATCATGTACACATATATTCCTGGTGCATACACGTTTTCATATATGTGACATAAATTACAAGCAAGAAAGTATACTAGCTACAATAAACTAAGAAATTGTAACTGCATAGATGAAAACTATGAGGAAAGAAAATGTCCAGGCTCTCCTAACAGTCAGTGGACTTTAACATTTTTTTTTTTAAGGTTAGTCATTGTACCTTCTTTAAACCTTTTAATGATGAATTCAAGTTGGTCAAGGGGGCTGCGGAAAGTCCCTATATGGTCCAGTACCTCCTCTGTGATGGAGTTGAGAATCTGAAAAAGAAGAGAGCAGTCCTTTCTGAAGGGTTCTGGTACTGAAGGATCTAGTGCAGAAAATCTCAAACTGAGCCCTTGACTGTCATGTGGGAGGTAATCTAATTTTTACCATTAAATCCCCCAAACAGTCAACATAAACAAAAAATTTCTAACCCTTTTCAAAACAGTGACATAACATAAGGCTTTAGACTGATGAGCATCTATTCATTATGGGAATTACTGCAATTCCTTGGAAAACACAAGTTTCTTTAAACTCTTAAAAGAGAGACAGGAACTGCTCTTCATTCAAGAGCCTGCTGCTTTAGGATGCAGCAGTTTTCCTTAACATTTTACACTGAAAGACTAGAGGTACCTGTAACACAGGATGATTAAATAAACCCATAAGCTTTTCCCACACTTACAGATCTCACAGTGATGCTGGGGAAGTATCCATTAACCACAAGGTGAACAGAATCCTGGAGCACAGAGGTACGAAACTTCTCTAACAAATCACGCTTTGAGCCCAGTCCATAAAGCACAATATTGAAACCCAAGCTGCAAAAAAGTGAGCAAATACATTGAATCAAAAAAGTACAAGTCCCTTTTTAGATTCATATATTCATTAAGCAAAATAATTCATTGCAATCTTGTCCCTAAAAATTTCATGTTTCACCAGCTCCAGGCTTACCTTCAGCTCACAGCTGACAAATAAGGTTAGCTCCAAGGAATCTGAAATATGGCATGTGAATCCCAGTAAAAGAAATGTTTTAACAGCCTGAAGGCCCACAAATTTAGCAAAACATCTATGGAAGAAAATTATATTCTCCAAGAATATGAGACTAGATCTGCAACTTCAGATAATGAAGAGTAACCAGCATTCACATTCACCCCCTCACCAGTGATTATATTAAATGTTTACCATGGGTCACAGCAACTACAAGAACAAAAGCAAGCCTTTATAGCGGTTTTCTACTGTGATCCACAGGCACAATTTCAAAGCAAAATTAAACTATTCTTATGTCTCTTGCTTATCCTAATTGTTCTGCAGAGAAAGATGCAGGAAAGCATAAAAAGAACATGGTAGGGAATCACAAAGCTTGCTTTATTTTTGAGAAGCAGGAAAAGCATCATCTTGACCAGAAAGCAGAGTATCAGGTCACTCAAATAGCATGGGGCAAAGGAAGGTGTTCAACAACTGTCACTGACTTCAGTATCATCTACTGTTCCTTCTACCCTGCCACATACATCTCTAACCATTTGCCCAGATCACTGAGTCACAGAGGACTCCTCCTCTTGCAACTCTCCAACTTTCAAAGCAAATGTCTTTTTCATATGTCACTCTCTATGGACCACAAATTTCTTTATACTCCACTCCCTTGCAAAGCTTCCAAGGGGCTTTCTCCTCATCAACATCTGCTCCTGCCTCAGCACTTAACTTCAGAACTGGTGGCCTGCCTGCTCTAAGGCGCTTCAGAATCTCACAGCTCTCTATAGTTCCTCATTTGCTTTCCTGGATGCTTACTCTTTTCTCCTTCCCATGAAGATACACACAAACGCAGATAAAATATATATTGTTAACATTTCCAACAGCATTAAGGTTTCTTTGTGCCTAGATCATTAGGCACTATAGGCATTCAAAGTTAACTGCTACACCACTGGGGATAGCCACATACTGAAGAAATTGGTGGTGAGCTACTCACTACCAACTGCGCTGCTGTAAGCAAAACTGATTGTTCACAAAGGACACTTTTCTCATCATTGATATTCCGTGTTTTCTCATTATTCATGTTCCCTGTTTGTGAATGTCCTCTAGCTTGGTTTACAGAGGCACAGACAAACTAGCCAGGCAGAATACAACCTCATTTCACTTCAGGCATTCAGTTCAAGGAGTTAGTCAGATATGACTTGGTCTACAGGAAACGTCATACTAAATTGTCACCTAATTTTAAATTTAAGCAATCAAAGAAAAAATGTCCGTCCTTAACTCATCCACCAGATGTTGTTGACATGAGGGTGAGTTTACTGGCAGTGCCTGCTTACTAGGCTTCTTCAGTGATTCTCATTGGATACTTACTGCATTTGCAGCATCCACTTGGAAAACAGGGATTCATGTTGCTGGTTTAGCTCTTTAATTTCAGCAGCATAGGCAAGGGGAGCTTTTTTCAAAAGGTCATGCAATGTTTGCTGTGTTGAGAAAGAGATAAGATGACAGTCATTCAAAGCTGAGAAAAAACAAGACATATGTTTGGGGTCCTTACAAATACCCCTCTAGCTAGGGAGCAGAATAGTTTTCACCAACAGTGCACTCAATTCATGTGTTTTTCCATGGAGACCCCTTTAAGCACAGTTTTTTTAAGCAGAGATTAAGTAACCTTATTAAGGGAAATGGCAGCCAGACTAGGACTAGAACCAATATCGCACTTTTAGCTCTTCCTGCTGAGTATGGGAAAACCACTACTGAAATAATGGACACACTGAGCTTACACAGCACCAAGCACTGTATCAGGAAGATACCAACATCACAACCCTGCTAACAGGAGCAAGGGCTCCAATCGACTTGCTTAGCAATGGTTCAGATGTTTGTTACTACAAGAGATGTTAGGGATTGATTATAAAGAAGATTGATTATGACTATAGAATAGAACAAAATCATAGAACTAGAACATAGACTCAATTGTGGGAATACAGGTGTGTTAAGAAACCATAAGATCATGGAATGCTGCTCTCAATTGTCCCCTGTACAGGCCTTACCATGGTTGGGTTAAAAACCAACTGACTTAGCATAGAATAAGAACAGGAGTGGATAAGCTTAGCAGGTGAATAAGCAGACTTAATGCATTTTCTAAGATGGATGAATTTTGTGATCTCGAAACAGACCAATAGATGATGAGGTCAACCTGAGAATGGGACCAACCATGGATGGAAAATCAAGAAACTTAGTTCTGCAAACTAAGAAGAAAAGAAGAATTGAGAAACTGATGGAAATTTCTAGGTGGACTTTGGTGGTTATGTAAGCATAAGTGAAGGGTATATAATGTGTGATGATTTTGTTTGAAGTTGCCATTCACTGAGGTGATGGCCCAACTCTGAGTTGTGAATAAAGCAATACCTAGTGTAATCCACTCATGTGAGAGTAAAATCTTTAACAGAGAATACTCACAAACATAATCTTAAAAAAGAAAAGCAGCAGAAAGGAAATAATTGGCAGTTGACAGCTAAATGTATAAAAAGTATTATTTCAAAGCCATCAAGAATCAAAGGATTAATTCAGCTTTAAAGATATGCTGGGATGTTGATGTTTAAACAGCACAGTAGCATGATAAATGGCATCAAATCTACACTGGCCTCCCCTTCTCCTCAATTTTAACAGCTTTGCTTTCCACTCCCTTGCAGTAGAAGACAGTTTACTCTAGAAAGAACACAGACAGCTGCAATGTATCAGACAAACATAAAGCACTGAGAGACAGAACTGCTAAGCCTTCAGTTTCTTTGGAGCCAGCAGTAGATTTAATACTGAAAGCCTTGATTTCCTTCCAGAGCTCTTATGAAAGAACTTGTTAAGAATCCAGATGTTTCTCTGGGTAGCAATTCCAGACAACAGCCGGCATCAGACGATCTGCATATATGCCATCTTTTAAAACACAGATGGGTGCAAAAAAACAGTCACAGACACAAGAGCTCCCAGAATTTTACATGCTTCCCTGGCACCTGTCCTTGCATACCTGTCCCTGTAGGGTGCAACTGCTTGCTTTGAGCTGTCTTGTAGAAGTGGTGTATGGAAAAAAAAATACAGTAATTCAGCCAGCACAATTAGACCGTTCCTGTTTCTTACGAACTGGAAGGGGACAAAGTCCATTTCACAAACTAGGTGACAACATTTAGAGCTGTTCTAGTCCTGCATGTGGCTTGACCCAGTAATGCTCAGATGAAAACAGCTCTCTCAAATTTCTCTATATATAAATAGTCAAGACAGTTTGTAATTCCTCTAAGCATTTCATTGAGAAAAATGCTGGTTTTGTGATAATTTTTAGGGCATGTCTCTACAACTCTGCTTCTGTCTCATCTCCTCCCCTAAAAGCAAACTTTAACCTGTTCTGGTGACTGCAGCTTTCAACTATCTGCTCACCTGATAGTGGCTTCTCCCTGCATTTTCCCCGCTGTCTCAGGTTCAAACAACTGGGCACTGTCCCTGCTCAGAGCAGCAGTAGGAGACATAATGCTTGAAACGCTACCTAAATCAGCGTTACCACTGAGAATGTTATCAGCAGAAATAAAGTGCAAATAGCAACATCAGGAAATTTTGATGAGGGAAATCTTCATTAAAGAAATCAAAAGTTCTGAGACTTGCATGATTCCCTATGAAATGTACCTGATTCAATCTTCTTTTCTGCAACTTCTGCAGCGTTCGGTCTGAAGTGAGCACTTTGGAACTACTGTGAGCTTCAAAGTATTCCTCCACCAGGTTGCTCTAAAAAGGAACAGCAAAATCAGCCACATTCCTGCTATCAAGTTACCCCTCTCCCTTTGCACCCACAAAAATGTCTGAAGATGGCCAATACGAGACATACAGCAAGGATGAATAGAAAGCCAGAAGATAGTTGCAAAAATGGCTTCTACAGTAGCATTTCACCAAAGCTAACCAAGTCAGATGGTTCTTTCCTGAAGACAGAGACAGAAAAGAGATTCTGAGAGAGCAGAACATAGGAGCAATTCTAAGGGGGTGTGGAGATCCCTGGTGCTGGAAGGAAATTGGACAACAAAGTTGAACACCAAGCCAGAAAGTAATGTATGCGTATTTTGGTGCCATAGGAGTTGATTTCTTCATCCTTTATCAGTATAGGGTCTCCTGCTTCACGGACATCTTAGAACTTCTCCCCCCTGGAACTGCTAAGAATGCAGACTGGATTAGCCCACAGGTGCACACAATGCCTGTCCAACAGGGATTGCTCAGAAGTGCAGCAAAAGCCAACCCAGCTGGTTTGATTTGAAATGAGTCTAGCAGTTCTTCCCCATAGTTAGGTGTAGTCACTGACAGCTTATTGTCACTAAACATCCCTTCATGCTTGCTAGCTCAGGGGTCTATTTTCTGCATACTCACCATCTTGTCCTCCTTATTTTTTTTGCCTAGGTTGTTCCTGGGAGGAGGCGTAGATGCAGCCTTAGTTTTTGCTGGGGTCTTTTGACCTGATAAAACAGTGCTGACTTCTTTCTGGTCTTCCTCATCCTCTTCCTCTGAGCAGGAAGCAGAATATTCACTCTCACTTTCTAAATAAAGATCTGGAGCTAAAAGATAAATTTAAGGTTAAAAGCTAGCAACAACTTCTTACACAGAACACATTTTGCACCATCTTGCTTTCTCACACACATTCTCTAGACATCTTTCAAGCATATGATTCCTAAGTATATTTCACAGAAAAGTAAAAATCAGTGTTTAAGAGGACTGCAAACACACATAGCCATTTCTTTCCCGGTTCTAGGCTCACAAATTATCATTTAGTAAAGCTTGCTCCTTGATACCAACTAAGAAACATAATCCTACTGTAAAAAGTGACTAAAAATGGACAATGGAATTCCCTATTTCTCTTAGCATCTCTACATCTGTTTTCCCAAATGCCCATCATGCAAGCCGAGTATCCTCTGGGTCACGCTCTGCAAAAAAGGTTTTGCAAAAGACCTCTGTTAGCAATGTCAATTGAAGAGCACAGACAGAATCTGGCTTGGTCTTGGTCTCTCAACGTAAAAGAAGAAATAGAACATGAAATGCCATGCACTAACCTCTCCTCTGCATTCATTCTGAGCACATATAGCCAACCAGTTATATACTTTAGCATGAATGTCCCAGCCATCATCAAAAGATTTTATGACTTGGTTCAAGTAATTGTGCCAGAGTTAAGTGTCAGCATAGGTTAGATTACTGAGAGTTTTGTCTCTTTTGATCACTTTACTGAAGTTCAGCAACTTGTTGCTTCTAACCCTTCTACTGCTTTCCTAAGTAGCAATCTGTTGTAGGGAAAAGGTCTAACACAGACTTCTTTAAGGGCATTTCTACACTCTCTGCAGGATGAATCAGATTGCTTTAGTCAGACTGCTACTACAGGCAAGCCCACCAGGAGAAACACTCCGCTCTGCACACAAGGCAAAGGTTGATCTTTACCTGCTAGCCTCTTTCTGAGTCTGTAAGGTGTGGTAGACACAAATTCTTTCTTTTTACTCTGTTACAGCAAAGAAAAAACATGCATTAGAAGAAGAAACATATGCCTCTTCAAAACAGCCCTCTGCCAAGCAAACAGTGGAATCAGGTTATGTTTCCAAGCTATTTCAGCCCACAAGAAACTGGGAAACCAGAAGCAACAAGTATGGAGAGTTCTTGTTTTACCATTCAGAGCTAGTGGGGAGGAAGGATCAGGTTCCAAAAGGGGCTTAATTCTTTCAACTAATGTCCCAAGATGGAGGGTAGAAAACTGTGAAATCTCCAACCAAGATGCCAATCTTGGCCCCTCAGGAAGAGTCAAACAGAAGCAAAGACAAACTGGAAGCTTTGGTTCCCCAGAGCAGTCATCTTCCACATCACACTGTCTACTCAAAGTCATTTGGAAGTCCACTATGAAAACAACTGCCAGAATGACAGAAGACCAGTGAAGAATACTAAGCCCAGAAGTACAGCAAAGGCAACCCAATCTGCCTGGGCTCATCAAGTTATAGTGGCACATCATCCTTACATATGTGTAAAGCACACACCTGACTCAGACACCAGATCAAGTCTGCAATCCTTAGGAAACGCTTTTGTTAATCCTGTCAAAGTGGATGTGAAATCATCAAGGAGTGAAAATGGCATCTCAAAACAGCCTCTCTACAGGCATATCTCATCCTGGAACCTTATACTGGAAAAGCTGTGCACACATTTCTAGTATGATGTTACACCATTTTAGAAAGCCAATTGTTTCACACAACTCTCTTTATAACAACTACAGCTGACAGTTCTGGACTGCATCTCTCTGTAGCATCACAAAAACATCCCCCCCATTATCACAGTTTATTTTTTACAAACCAAGCTAAAGTGTGAAGCTGAACAGCAACCATAGTTCTTGAATTCCTGTTCTAACAGCAGTCCTTACAATTAAGGCTGTTTCTTCCTGGAAAGCTATTGGTTTAACTGCATATTAAGGGATTGTCTAACATCCTTATTTGTGTGATGCAAGGGAATAGTCTTCACCCGTACTAATTAAGCTGTCAAACCCACTATTTGCCCACTCACTCTAAATCCCATAGTCCTGATCAATGGTAGCTCTGATTCTCACTTGAGTTACTCCTGCCCAGTTGGATTAGGAGAGATATTTGTACTGTGAATGAAGCTTTTCAAGGTACTTTCTTTCCTGAATTGTAGTAATTGGCCAGTTCAAGTTTTAAAAGTGTAAAAACCCAAACAAACAAAACATCCCCAAGCAAGGTAGAATCATCACTCACCCTTTGCTGCACTTTGTTTGAACTTGAACGTTCTGCAAAGCAAGAAACAGCATTGGTAGGAGTATTGCATATTTTCAACAGTGGTACAAGATGGTCCATCATAAAAACAGGCATTCACTATTCAAAACTACACTGCACCAAAATATCAGCTCTCTGGGTAGTTAATCCTTATGAGGGAAGCCTCTAGTTCCTCACAAGTAGGAAAGGAAAGAACAACCATGGTCAATTTTATTACCACAGAAAGCAGCTTTTAATTCTGGTCACAGCTTTGGGAGGCCATCAGCAGGAAGGATGAGGCTGAAAAATGAGCTAATGTCCTCTCCCTGAGCACATCAGACTCCATTTCGGAACACAAAGTAACATGTTCTTGCTAGTGTTGACCTGCGCTGACTTCTCCCACCTGTATGTCTCCCTACAGCATTGGGCACTTGAATATTATATAATAAAGTGTGAATTTCCACATGAACACCCACACAACCCTACTATCCCTGTTTTGGTAAGGATAGAATTAATTTTCTTCCTAGCAGCCAGGATAATGCTGTGTTTTGGATTTAGGATGAGAATAATGTTGATAACACACTGATGTTTTAGTTGTTGCCAAGCAGTCAAGGACTTTTCAGCTTCTCATACTGCCCTGCCAGCGAGAAGGCAGGGGGACCCCAAGAAGCTGGGAGGGGACACAGCCAGGACAGCTGACCCAAACTGGCCAAAGGGATATTCCATACCATATGATGACATACTCTGTATATAACTGAGGAGTTGGCCAGTAGGCAGCATGGCTCAGGAACTAGCTGAGCATTGGCTTTGGGTGGTGAACAATTGTGTTGTGCTATGACTTGTTTATTATTCTTTTATTATTATTATTATTCTCTTATATTTCTATCCTATTAAACTGTCTTTATTTCAACCCACAAGTTTTACCAATTTTCTTTTTGATTCTCTCCCCCATCCCACTGGTGGGGGTAGAGTGAGCAAACAACAGTATGGTTGTTTTAACTGCTGGTTTAAACCATGACACCTACCCATTTGGTGCACAACACATCAGCCCAGCTCATAACTCTCTCAAGTGCAAGCATTTCTGTTAAACACAGAGGAAATCATTAAGTGTCGCAGCAACAGATGAGAGAGAAGTTCCTGTTTTCTCTACAGCAGCAGGGCAGAATAAAAGATCTGACACCCAGCTGAACCAGAGGCCACACATACCAAGCAGTTCAATCTACAATGCTAAGCTGACTAGATTACTCAAGCATGACAGAAGCATCCACTCCAACCACCCAAATAGAAACATAACCCCCATTCACTCAGCTTCAGTTCCCCAAAGCATCACAGGACTTACTGCTGCTTTGAGGGGTTTTGGCTGTCTTTTCAGGGCACTTGGAGTGATCAGATGCAACACTCTGTCCTGGTGTCTGTGCTAATTCAGAGGCTGTAGGAAACATGGGGAAGGGAAGAAGTTTCACATGTCAAGTACAAAACTTCCAGCTCTGGCTAGTCAGCCATGGAGCCATACACCTGAAACTCTCTAAGTATTAATTTCCTACCTATTTCAGGAATCACACCAGATACTAACCTTTTTTTTTTTTTTTTTTTTAACCTTAACAGTGAATGTAATCCTTAACAAAGATTTTCAAAGACTGAACTCCTCAGTTAATTCATTTTACAAGTATAGCTGAGGCAATGGCTGAGCACACTTTGCTCCCAGGGAGAGCACATGTCTTCGACTCAGAGCAATGTTTGGTCATGTTCACTTAGTCCTTTAAAACTGCTCAACTGGATATAGGAGAGCAGCAGGTATAGCAAACACATCAGCTCCCCAGGAGGAGGGTTCTTGTATCCTATTTACCTCTTTCCACTACTTATCAACACAAGTTGAAGTTGAATCACTGATCTGAATATGGAAGGACCCCATATCCTGCTAACAGTCCCTCAAGAAAGCCAGCCTTCCATTGTATGACTTGCCTCAGTTTTCAGACTGAGTCATGACTCCAGGAGGGAGCAACAGTGAAACCTAGCCTGCTGCAGAAGGAGGTGTAAGAAACACACAACTTCCCACGACACAGCAGAAGCCCAGAGGAGAAGTAAAGAGGTACGGAAACCAGTTTCTGTATAATGATATAGGAGGATGACCCCTCTCCCTTGGATCATTCTTTGTAGGATATATCAGTACCTATCACAGATAAACACTAATGAAGTTCAGAGATGGTGCTGGGCACGCAAAGACTCTTAGAATAGTGAGAAGAAATGTAGTGGCAGCAGGGCTCAAGCATCTTATTTGAACCAGAACAGCCCACTCTCTCCAGAACTGCCACTTTCTGCTTGCTTCTCCTAAGTCCACAGTTAGCCTAGCAAGGACGCTCAGACACTTTGAGTAGAAGTCCCTTGACACACAAAGCTAATACTGCATTTTTTTTGACTCTTTGCTACATAATGAGTTATTCTCATATCCTTCTAAGTTACGCAAATAAAACCCCTGCCATCCATTGGCATTTACATGCAGACTTTCTCCCAGCATTAAGAAACTTCTACTTTTTCTTATGTGTTTGTTTATTATCTGTTATATTTTTTTACCAAAGCCTTTGCTTTGTCCTAGTCCTGTGCTTTTGTTTCTGAGGAAGACTGATTCAGAGCCAGATAAAAGCTACTGAAACACTGCAAACATATCTTTTCAATATGCAGCAGTGACAAATCACATTTAACAGAGTACTCAAAAAAAGACCGTAGCCAGAGCAAGAACAAAAGAAGAAAAAGGAAAATATACCTAGCTCTGCCATTTTGCTGGAGCGTTTGGGAGTCTGGAATGAGTAAACTTCACCACCACTTATGCTTGAGCCATTTCCCATTGGATCTGTGAAAAGAAATCTTACTTGTAGCTATTTAAAAAGCGCTGGTATATTCCCAACCCAAGGAAGATGGAATGCAACACTTTACTATTTGGCTCAAAGGACTCTTTATATTGCAGGTGTTAAAAAATAAATATTATAATAAAATCCTAGAATCATTATCCTCTCCTCTACCTGTTCACACAAGCACAGTCAGAGCTGGTCAGCCCTCAAAAACAATTTCATCAATACTGTACAACCTTGACACTGCAAGAATTTCTTAAAGTCACAGCTGTGTTAGGTTTTCCCCTGCTAATACCTTGGGCACATATTCCAAGAACAGCAACATAGTTCTTCTCTTCCAGGATCTCCTGAGCTTCATCATCTGAAATATTCTCAAGCTTCTTCACAAACCTTTTCACATTGGCCATCAGCTGAGACTTGTCCTTCCGTACTTTAATACCTAGGATTGCAATAAAAGCTTTAACCTCCTGCTATTTCATTATTTCTATTGCAGTAGTATGCAGCTACCCCATTTAGAGACCAAGTTCCTGTTGTGCAAATCTCTAAACAAATACAACGCTGAAAAGATGTCCTGCTAAAAGAATAGCTGGTCTGTGCCCTGATGGTCAGCTGACCCTACAGCCATTAGTCCCTCCTTTACCACAAAAGCTTTTTAACCCTTTAAAGCTTTACCCCTGCAGTCCATGAGGACAAGACCTCCATTTCAGCACACACCAGCTTCCACAGTTTGGGATAAATGACAGTGACTCACACATAGAAGTATCAAATTGCACACAAAAAGAATGGTACTTGGCATCCTCTAGCTTCCCTAGCCAAGGGGAGCAAGTGGAGAAGACCTGGCCTACAGGCTGTCAGCACACTCATGAGAGAATTTAGGCTGAGGCACCTCTGGAGACCACCTGTCTGGCCTTCTGCTCCAAGCAGGACCAACAGCAAAGTCAGAATAAGGGTGCTCTGCACCTTGTATGGGCAAGTTTTAAGCATCTCCACAGAGGTTCCAAACCTTAAAAGGAAGTCAAAACTACAGCAAAAGACTCCTGGAGCAACCACCTCGAATCTCATTCAGATTTGATGCGGTATGTGTTTAACCACATCAGGGGTTAGGAAGCTAGCCGGGCTGTTTGTGCCCCCTCTCCCGGGCCGTTACACACGGGCAGCCAGTATCCACACCACCTTCGGCTGCGGGCACTTGCCACGGCGCGCAGCTGCCCCTTTCCGTGTGCCGGGGCAGGGACAGAAATGAACTGCGGAAAAGGCAGTCGGAGGAGAATGACGCTGAAGGCCTCGTATTGCTTGCAGCCTGGCCGAGGCGCTCAGCCGCCCCGGGTGTTGGAGAAGGGCTCCCTTCCCGGGGGGCCGCCGCAGCTACTCGGACCCCTCTCCCAGCGCCCTGGGAGCAGCGGGCGGCGCCGGGCTGAGCGCTGCCCCGGGCCGGCTGTACCTGAGTCGTCAGCAATGTGCTTCAGGACCTCCTCGTCGGGCACGAACTTCACCTGCAGGGCGCCGCTGCCCTTCCCCTCCGGCTGGCTCATGGCGGGCACCCTCCCCTCCGCCTCAGCCATGTGAGCCCCGCCCAGCCCCGCCGCCAGGGAGCGCTGCCGCAACGCGCGCACGGCGGCACGCGGCAGGAACCGTCGGAACTGTCCTCCGCCTCACCGCGCCGCCCTCCGGAGGGCCCGAGCCCGAGGCTCGAGTCTCGGGCTCCTGCCTGCTCCCCGCTCCGCCGCGGGCTCCCGGCCGCCAGAGGCGGAAGCGGGTTCACGTGCCGGACAACGGGCGACTCCGCCACTCTCCCTGAGGGCGAGCGCGGCGGGCACTGACCGCCGCCGCCGCGCCTTGACTGACCTGTGCCTCGACCAATCCGCGACCCTCTTTTCTGCCCCGCCTCCCGCCGGCGGGAGCGGCGAAAGGGCAGGACTTCCGCTGCCAGCGAAGCGCGCGCTCGCCGGGCAGGCGCCCGGGGTTGCCGTGGCGACGCGAAGCCGCCGAGAGCGCCGCGCCGGGACTGCCCGTCGCCGCCATCCTCGCGGGGCAGAGCTCTCCTCACGGGCCGACCCCGGCCCCGCTCTGCCAGCCCGTCACAGGAATACGCAGACGACAGCGGCTACGATGAGCGCGCCGAGGTACAGTTAACTCGCACGGAGCCCCCGGCGGCAGCTTCCCGCCTCCCACCCCATGCACTCGCGTGTCTGTGGGTGGCCAAGCTCTGAAGCGCTGCATATCTATCCTGCATTACACATCCCCACCAACGTAAATCAAAGGTTTTCTAAAAAAAGGCAATTCATAACGTATGCATTTCTGTTCAGAAACAGCACAATATTTATTTAACATCTTTATATATTTATATATATATAATTTTTTTCTGCATTGCAGATTGTGTCAAGTTTTATACATCTCTATTTACAATGATTTAAAATAATTATATTTCATCTCTGGCAGATATTTACAAAGTCAATAGTAACTACATTTCACATTTCAACAACAGTCAACAGCATTAACCAGCTCAGTAAGACAGTTAAGATAATGGCTTACATGCACCAATAACATGATCTTCAATACGTGCCATCTTCAGGTCTAAGAATGAAGATTTTTCCCTGGTCCCAAGTTAAAGGACATCATACAGCAGAGGTCATGGTTATTAAAACTCCGTTTGGTTTAGTCCTTCACCAGTACCGAATCTTGAACGTCTGGGGTTCATGCCAGCACGCAGGGCTGTCCTGGTGAAGAGGGGCTCACAACCACCCATCCATGTCCCCTCGCCTAGCCTGTTTGTCCACAAGAAGTGGGCTACTTGCTGCTTATGCTCCTTCTATGACAGAGATAAGATTACATAATGCTAAAGTAGTAAAAATCCTCAGAAAACCTAGTTCAGAGAAACAAACCTGGTATGACAGAAAAAAGTAAGAAAATAATCTTTTAACCCTTGCAGAACGTTTCTTTTTGCTAGTAAAACTGACAGCATATCCTGTGTTCTTACCAGGACGAAAACAGAAAACAGATCAAAAGATTCATTGTAAAGTACAGGAATTACAAATTTTAAAAATGCAGCATGGGGTACCTCAATTTAGTTTTCGGGGGTTTTTTTAATACTAAATAAAAGCTACCATAGTAAATCTAAAATGCATTAAGAGTATCTGATTTAATTATTAAAAATCCTTATTAGCTTTTTCCTGGAATCTTTGATATGGAAAAAATGTTAAATGACTAAGTTTTATTTAATCATACGGTATTTCTCCATAAATAACCAGCTAGTAATGTCCATCCCAAATGTATTCACTATCTGCAAGAAAACAGTAAGAAGTCTTGTTTCAAAGTAATCATTGAACACTGGCACACAAAAACACACAGACACACCCCAGTACTAGGAATCTATTAATACTTTGACAAGTTGTTTTATCCTGAGTGATTGTTAACTCACATCTATTGTATACTTGAAGCCACAAAGTTTATACTACTTGCATTTTTCATAAACTAGTAACATGAAAGTCTAGCACAACAACAACAACTGCCTGAACAGACAGAACAGTGTCAATAGCCAGTATTTCTGTCACTCCCAAGTCTTCCTTATTTTAGAACAAAAGGTAAAAGGTTGCTTCATTCATACTATTTTTTCTGTTTTGTGATCAGTTCTGGGGAGGATGAGGACTCAAACACACAGGATCCACTACTGACTGGTTTGTGAGGAAGTTGCCATGACAAAGCACCACAGAGTCACTTTACTAGGAGATACTCCTAAACAGAAATCTCCCCTGGCTATTTTACCCTCTAAAACAAAAAACCTGTGTGAATTCTATACCGCATTTTAATAAGTCAAAAGTCAAGAGTCAAAATTTAAATTGCTTTAAAAAGTCCATCAGAATGCAAAGATACTCCACTCTAAATTGCTTACACCCCACCAACTGTAAAACACTGGGAGCTCACAACCAAGTAATTGGTTAATAAAACTTGATCTCATTACTTTGCTCATCATGTACAAGCTACAATGTAGGGCAAGGGTTTACTGTACAGACACAAAGTTTTACTATATATCTGTTCCCATCAACAGCTCCTCAGAGGAATAGCTTAGTAATCCTTTATGATAGGAGGGATAATTTATGGACCCATTTTAAACTCATTTGGTCCCTCAGATACTACCTTTGGTAAAAATCTGATAATCAGTTAAAAAATAAGGGGAAGGGAAATAGCCTAGAGAAAAATAAAGAAAAAAAAGAAGCAAAATTTGTAAATTTTTCATTAAATCTGAAATACAGACAAATAACATGGGACAGATTTTTACTAAACCCACTTCTGGAGGCTGTAAGGTACCCTTAAGACTTCCATAGCTTGCTTCTGAACTTTTTATGACACAGGCCGTGACACTTGCCAAACTTACTCAGCAAGTTTATCTGAAATGGCTAGCTGTTATGTTTTGAAATCTTGTTCCAATATTTTAGATAACATTTCATAATGACTATGTGGAAATCCTCATACATATATCAGTCTTGCAAAATCCACTTACTGCTTGTTTTGAAGAACTACTGACAAACCAAGTTGCTCACAGCTCTCCACTGTCTTCCACCACTCTAAGAGGCAAGGTGAGTATTTTGGCTCTTCAGTTGGTCATGACGTGCAGATTTTGACACACTGATACATGTATTCACTAACACAACACCCACATCATGATTGATTACCCTGAATCACCTACAGAAAAGCTTTCCACAGGAAAGTTTATCTGAGTGCCAGTAGGAAAGCAAACTAAAAGAGAATCAAAAAGAGATTAAGGTCCATATACTAGAAACAAACAGCATTTATAACACTAAAGAAAATATAAAATATTGAACAATTTGATATAAACCAAGAATGCAATGCAAGTACAGAGGATCTGGCTTCTTTGCTTACCGTGCTTAGAAAGGAATGATATTTTGAAACTTTAGTCCTGCAATTATCCTAAACAAGAAATTTAAATAAATAAAAGAGAGGCACGTTTACTCTTCTGATGCAAACTATTCCTATGATGTAAATGGTTGTTACAAATGATACCTAGCTAATGGCTTTAATGCTATATTAAACACGCCAAGGTAGCAATATCTTTGGCAATAAGAGAACTGCAGAATTTAAAGATGAGATTATTAGATTTACTAACATCAGAAACATCTCTTTGTTTTGTGTGCAGTACATACATTTCATTCAAACACATTCTGTTATATTTTCCACACCTCCTCCAGGATTATGAGTACAGTACCTCGTCTGTACTGCTTAATTTTTTATGATTTTACTCAAAAAGTTATTCTTGGTTCTCACTTAGTCTTCAAATTAATTTAAATTTGTAAGCCAAGATAACAAAAATTTCTGGTTTGTGACCAAAGTTAAAATGCTGAACGCTTAAAAGAGATAACCACTGGTTCATGATAAAACAGGACAAGTTTAAACTCTTAGGTTAAAATACAGCCATAGCATAGAATTATCTATTCCAAAATTAATTTTTCAAAATATATTTCTCTGAACATGTTATACATTAAATATTGAGGGAAATTTCCCTGGACCTAAAATTTTCCAAGAACACTAATAATCTTTGTTAAAGAAGTAAAACAAACCACATAGTATCTGGAGACAAAAAGGGGTTAGAGTTGGGGATCACCTTACTACAGAGTAGCTTTACCACCATTAAGATGCAGGTTTCCCCTTAATCTTGAAAAATATGTTCATATTTACATACAGTATACACACAGTTGAGGCAATTGATTGTCAACACGTGACAAATGTATGTACCTACCCACACACAAGTAAACCTCACATGGTGAGAAAAAACCCTGTCCCAGTAAACTCCAGTATTCATAAGTAGTGCAAATAAATACTTTGTCAGAAAACATTTTTTTCCTCACTATTTTGATGTTAAAACAGATAATTCTAATTATGTTAAAGCTAGCAGGAGTATGTTGGAAATGTTGTATTTAAGACCAACGCACTTGCAGACTATAAATACTAGATGTAATGCTTACTGGCTGCAACATGATGTTCAGCATTACAGAATGAAGTACGCTGTTAAAAAACTTTTCCAAATTTACATCAGAAAGGGTGTTCAAAGAAATCTGCATTTAAAATGGACAGTGACATACAAAGTCTCCAAATCAAAACTAAAAGAATACAGCAATTTAAACTGTCATCTTGCAACATTCATTTTAATAGGTATTTTTACTTCATCACTTTGCTGCCTGCAGGATGAAAAACTGGGTCATTATTCAACCAAAAAGCTGCTCACAATAAACCCCTGAAAAGGATAATCATGCTGGAGTTAGCAATCCCAACATTTTATATTTTCTTGAAATTATAAAGCTCAACAAAAATAAGTTGCAAAATGGCAGCATATTGTGATGTGGTAAAAATTGTATCAAGGAATAATTAATTTATCCCCACTTAAATGTATATATACATCAAAATATAGTACCCACACTTTCTCACCTAAGAATTAACTGTATGTGCATGCATGTGCACATCATGAGGAAAAATCATAGTGTTCTGCTTTTTGACCTTCTTTTATACTGCTGCAGTTGCACTGAAATACTGCAGAAACCTAAATCTAGTGCCTCATGTCAAGTACAGAATGTTCTAAAACAAGACACAGCAGAATGAATTCAGGATAAAGAGACTGAAGTCTAAATATTTGTCACAGGTGTCAGAAAATTTAAGTATGTTTTGTACTTCGTTTAGTACTTAGCATATATAACCAGAAAGCCAGCAGATTATTCCTTCAACCCATATCCCAGACACTTCTAATTTTATTTCTGCCACAGTACTTTGAAGTGTACTGAACTTCAGTGTATAAAATTTCACTACAGTCTTAACGCACCTTGGCATAGTCTGAGACGCATCTAGAAGCATTAATGATAAACATGATACACAGCACTGGCAAAGCCTGTTATTACAGCTGGTTTGTAGATATTAGTGATGACTCATTTTGTAAGATAGATATTGAACAGTACTTGTCTGGAAAATGACAAAACAAGCTCCCACAACTGAAACATTGCACTAAAAGGGTAATTTTGAGAAGTTATAAATGTACCACATCAGCACATAGCAAAAAATATTTTTTTTCTACAGCCTTATAAGGGGTAGGTATATATACACCAGAAGAAACCAAAATACAGTGGATAAAATGACAACAAAAGGCACATGATCAAAATGAGAACTGTAAAAATATTTTAAAAGGTAGTTTGACTAAAGTTTTAACCTATTTGAATTTATGGACATACATTTGACTTTCCTATCTGAAGTCACTGAGCTGTCTTACTTTCCTGAAATAGTTTAACAGTGTGGGACCCCACACATAAGAATATTTTATTAAAAAAAGAAAAAAAAAATTGTAAAATTTGGCCTGATGCCAATAATTTCAGTATCCTAAAACTTCTGGAGGAATGCTTGTAATGGCAAATGTAGCAAGTAGAGAACCTAGCTAATGAACAACTCTACTTTCCAAAATACTAAAATAAAGTAATTCTTAAAAAATCAGCTGACACTCCTGACCTTTTCTTTCCCAAAGATTTAAGCAAATTATTTGGTCCTTTTCCATTTACAGTGATGGCTCTTTAATAGAATTTATTTTGTGATAGTCCTTACAAAATATAAACTTTGTACTTTTAGCTACAACTTACCAATTGTCTCCACTAGCAAAACTTTATAAAAAAAAAAAATAAAGAATTTAACCATATACAGCTTTTGACATTTTTGAAGAAAATGCCTCATAGCTTAATCTCAACTTTGCCTTAGTTCCATCTGTGTATGACTGGTGGTCCTTAAAGATTAACTGCAATTTAGAAACTGTAAGGTTTTCTTTCTTTCTGATGATTCTATTTATTCTTTAACTGAATTTCTGCAGCGGTCCACATGCCATTTAATTCACTTTATGAATGTACGATACGAAGACTAGACTACCAACGTGACTTGTCAAACCACAAAAAACCTTCAAATATTTAAATGAATTTTAATGTAAATTTGAGAAAAGTTCTACTTGAAATAAAGACATTCAAAAGAAAAAAAAAAACCCAACACAAAACCAACTACCAGCAATGCAACATCATGTCATTGTCCTGAATTTCTTAAAGACTATCATTCAAAGATAGTCCTGCTATTTATAACTGCTTTTTTTTATCCTTCACAGTGACAGTGAAACCAAAGTGCCCACATAAAGATCATAACTCTTTCCTGTGGGTTTACTATTTGTAAACTTCCAGGATATCATACATGACTGAAGCATAGAAAATGAATTTTCCCCTTTTCTCTCTAGCAATCCATAAAAAGAGAAAGAAAGAATAACAAACATTCTCCTGTGTAACCAGAAATGTGCTTCTAAGCTGTGTTCTCTAGCAGAAGTACCAGCCAGTGCCCATACACCAGTCATATACATTCAATTCAAGACTTGGCTCAATGGCATGAGTTCTGAATTTTCTGGAGAGGGCCAATCCACAAAAATAAAAGCGTTAAAAAACCTCAATGTATTATATATACCAAGGCAATGAAGTGTGATCCTTCTGGGAAGGAAGGACTGTCAGTACCCCTTTGCGCAAATGATGTTTTTAGAAAAGCATTTCACATTGAAGCTTCAGTGTTTCTAGTAAACTACTGTCTCCATCCTTGAGACAGCCCCTTAAGATTATGGTCTGTCTGGACTGCAGGATTCTTCAAATGAGTCCATGATTGAATTCAGGGACACTGAGAAAGCAGCTGAACAGGGCAGGAGTGTCCAACAGCCATGATACCATAGAAAGCAGCCTGAGAAATACTCTTTACCCGAATATACCTTTCAATTCAGTGATCAGCACCTCACAAGAGCAACAACAACAAAAATGGAGCAGAGCTAGCCATTAGTTCCTGGGAAAGTAGTGTTTCCCTCCCACTTAGAAACCAAATCGCTTTAACAGCATGGTGTTGTCTAAGTTTTAGTCTATATGCAGAATGACCCTGTGTCCTGGAGGGGAAGACATGTAACATTACATATGGCTACAACGCCATTAGAAGTGCATTGTAACCTACATTATCTACTTAGAATTCTCTCTCTGAGGGAAAACAACTTGTTAATATGCATGTCTCAGTTGCTGAACATCAAAAGCTTCTGGGATGAGAGACTAGGGGCAGGCAAGAAAAAAAAAAAACTACCCTCGTTTTAATGAAAAAAGTGCTGTAGGCAGCCAGGAGCAGCAATGACAATCCCCTCCCCAGAATTGATTGCACAGACTCAGAGAGGTCCAAAGTCACACTAGAATCTCTGAGGCACTCCTGGTTCTGAGAAATAAAAGTCATGATCCAGTAGTCTTTGCAGTACTGTAGACCGAGAAAACAAACCCGTTTCTATTTCTTAACAAAGCCAAAGCATCATCTCATAGGGATCACATTCACCATTTCCGCCAGTGTCTCCAGTCTCACAGTGTTGAAATGGGACTGATCAGCCTACGATGGATTGCACATCACCCAAGGAGAAAGGAAGGCATGGAAAAAGGCATACAGTACATTATATACTGCTTCACAACCATGTTTACAAGGTGGGGGGAGGATGAAGGTGAGGGAGGAATTATTGCTGTTTTAGTAATACAGTATGAAAGCTAAACCAAATCAAACAAGATCACAACAGTCAGTATTTTCACACTGCGGGATGATGGTTCATGTTTTGCCTAAGGATGAACTTGCCTGGGGATTAAGGGGAAAAAGGAAGTCCTAAGGAAGGGAGTCAAAGTTACACCTGGGATATCAGCTGCATATTGAAACTTGGAGATCGAGACTGCTTGGTTAGGGGAGCTCCTGGTGGAAGGAGATCTTTACCTTCCCCAGCTTGGCCTAGTCGGTCCTCCTGTAGGCTGATAGTTGAAAACCGATTGGTGTTGCCAGCTGCTAGATTGGTAACACCTTCTGTACCAGCTCCAACACTGGAGCCTGCTTGACTGCCATTCACATAGTCAAATGATTTACTGGAGGAAGCACTGGCGGTCCTGATCAGGCTCAAACTGTTGGCTTTTGGCACCACCTGCCCAGCAGGCAGGCTGAGGTGTTTCTTAGTAGGTGTCATCTCAATTATATCTGCACCAAGGTCAGTGGATTGGTGCACGTACTGCTTCCGAGCTACTGAATCTCGAGGGCTTTCATTGGATTTTGCTGCAGAAGAGGTTTCTTTATCCTTAGCAGAACGCCCACTTGCTGTTTTCCTTAAGCTGCCTTTCTGGGATACAGATGATAGAGGTTTGGTCCCAACTGGCTGGCTGCTGAGGGAAGCTCCTGATGAAAATCCTTCATCAGCATCATTAAGATTCACAGATTCCTCTCTTCCATTTACACCATCAGTATCTATTAAGAAAAAAAGAAACAAACAAAAAAGCCCCAAACAAATCAGAACACACGGTAAGCATTCAAGTTACATGAAGATAAAGATGCACACAGAATGTCAAAACAAACCTAATTTCCTAATCCACCTATTTTCTACTTCCTTAAAATTTTCTGATTCTCAGCCAATAATCTTCCTGTCATATTTAACAGAATAACAGAATCTAACAATAAGTACTCCCTGAGCTTGATTTGCCTTTCCTCTACCTCACTTTATCAGTCAGAATATTTCCCAAACTTTGTCTCTAAAGAAGAAGAATTAGGCCCTATTTTGTTAAATTATTTTAGTTCTGTCTGCAGATACTGATGCCCATTCTCCTCCGATCTGTGGTTTAAA
>VXBL01003409.1:258910-289660 GCA_013400195.1 Aramus guarauna
AAAAACTGCAATACTTCGGGATGCAAAAAAACTTGCTCACTGTGTCTAATCCAGCACTGAAAGGCAGGAAAATAAACAAACAGCACAATTCAGACTTGGCAAGCCAAGTCTGCAACTATCGATGACAAAGAAGTGCTGGTTTCAGGCCAGACATCCACTCTTGCCTACTAGAAAGGAGTTCTAATGAAAAGAGCAGCCAACAAAAGCAGTAAGTACGTACATCAATAAAATACACTGGATAAAGGTGCTGTCACACTAGGGACTTGCTGATCCACACTTCTTGTGTACTGGGCAAAGAAAACGTGTGCATCTGTGCACTGAAGACAGGGATTTCTGTCTGAAACAAGTGCAGAACTCTTGTTCAGGGGAGAGGACTGACTGGAACTGAGCTACTCTCCAGGTTGTGTTTCTTAACAGAGATAGTTTTCCCAGAAAAAGCCTTTCCCTTGCATTACTTCCTGCCCTTTCCAGTGCAATCTCTGGGTTACAGTGAAAGAAGACAGCTTCTACATTACAGATATTTCATAGCTTTCTGATGCTGCTATTTCAGCACTTTTTTTTTTTGGGGGGGAGGGNTCCACAGGCAGTATAAACCTATTTAAATAAGAACATGGATCTACTATATTGTCAAAAATATTCCTCCAAGAGACATACTCAAACACAGGGACTACGATGTTTCTCCTTGTAATGATGACTGATGGCATTCCCATAATTATACAAATAGCTTGAGTACAGATATCTAAAAATAATCTTAACATGGGGGTTTGACTGAATATTAAATGGACTTAAAGCATTTAGTGCTGTTAAGAAATCATAGGCAGAGGCTGAACTTGAAATTTATCTGGGATGCTGCACTGACAGTATTTTATTTGGTGCCAGTAGTTTTAAGCTTAAAATACAAAATTTTACAATGCTGCTAAATTATACACATCTCCTGGAGAATGCAACGAGGTGAAAGGACTGCAGCCTTTGAAAAAGTCAAATTGCTTGAATATATAGCATGAGGCCAAGGACATGCAGGTAATTTTTTTTATAAAACTGACAATTTCTTAAAGCTGCTTTTAAAAAATTGCAGTAAAACAAGATAGGAAGCAATGATCAGAGTATTAAGAAGAAACCACCACAGATGTGCCTACACACATATGCATGAAAACCTGCCAACTGGAGAAATGGGAAAAATTGGTGATGTCATGATGTCACTGACACCAGATAATGGGACGGAGAAGCAAGAGTAGCTTTGGAAAAAAACAAAAGACATTCTAGAAGATTCTTACAATTAGAAGTAATCTCTAAGGACAAACTGATTAAAAATTAACAATGGGGACCGAAAATTGTAGTATCATCCATTGAATTAAGTTCCAGATCCTCCTACACACCTTTTAAATGTACAAGTTTGACAGGGTGGCCCAATTCAGCAGGTTCAATATTTAATTTAAAACTTTCAATCTGATGGACCAATGAGTCATTTCCAAAAGGGACCAACTATTATAATAATTCAATGGATACCAAGCATTTAAAATGCAGCAGTGTCAGAAAGCCTGTAGATAAATTTTACAGCCAATATTAATTCATCAAGAGAATAATTTTACGTAATTTATCGCAGAAGGGGACGATTTCAGATTGCCAGATAAAAAGATTTTTCCCAATCCCCTCCTTTCTCAGTTATGTAAAAAGCAGAGAAATTTTACTGCTGTTAATTCAGAGAAGCACTAAAGGCTTCTAGCCACAATTCTGATGCAGAAACTGAGACAATAGGCTATTTTACTTTATTCTTCTTAATTTTCCATCTTATTTTGATCCTCATTCCTACATCTGACAAAAAACCCAAAATCCCTCCATTCTGTCAACCTCCTCATCCTTCCTAATCACATCCACCTGCATCCAGCCCAGTTTCACTACTTTCCCCATTTCATTTCTTTCTTTTTATGATCAGAACAGCAAGTATAGTAAAAACTGAAAAACAACCAACCAATCAGAAGAACTCCATTCTATTGCTGCTTCTCCAAAGAAGGTAAGGATTAAGACCTGTGTGACTTTGATCAATCAAAATCTGACATTGACTCTGGAGATGATTCTCCTTTTCACTTTCAGCTCTATTCTGTTGTTGCTCTTTATACTGTGTTGTCCGTTAGACCACACAGCATGTTCTCAGCCCTGCTGAAGGTCTAGAAGCAAAGAAAACACTTTTTTTTTTGCAACCAATGTCTTACGGCATATAACCATTCAGTTAAGCTTCTTTGCATAACTCATCAGCAGTTTATGCCAAAACATCATAAACATTTTAATCTAATTGTAACATTAGAAAATCCTAGCTTTCAGCATCAATGAGACCTAGGAGATCCCAACACCCTAGCTTAATACTCAAGCATGGTATAAATAGCTATATTGAAAACGCAAACTGTTAACAACCCCTTGCATTTGGCAGTGCACTAAATGGCCACAAATGCTTTCATTACCAGTCCACTTTAGAAATACATCCATACTCCTCTTAACCAAGCCCATAAACTGCAATGGGTTGTTTCTTACCAGCAGAGGCTGTGAGTAGAGTTCAAGCTGTGCTCTGTAAATTATATCCTCCAACACCTCCTGGCCAAGATCCCACTGACCATTATATCTAAAAAGTAAAGATAGGTCTTTATTTTTCATATCTAATGAACCAAACAGCTTTTCACTTCTTTGCTGATGTAGAAAGTTCATTAACTGTATGTACACCCCAGCCCCTTCGCTTCTTTTAAAAGTATAGACAAAGCATTTTTTTATTAATCACGTTGGTATAACAAAAAAGGTATTTCCTGTCACCTCCAAGCAAGACAAAGTTGATTCCATAATCAGGACAAACTTCAAGAATAAAAAAATAGGGTCAAGAATGTAAAGGTTAACACTACTTAGCATAACTGAATTTCCATTCAGAAATGGATTTTTGCTACCTCAGAAGCTACTGACATTCAAAAGGTCTGCATTTCATCATGTTATCTTGGCGTCCAAGGTTATGCTTGTGAACAGAAGGTAGCTGGTGGCAGTGGAAACTTGGGAAAAGATGAAGCCAGAAGCCTAACTCTCTTCAGCACCTGCTGCTGGCCCTTCATCACCTAATTCAATGCTGTCAAAGATATTTCCAAATCACCAACTGGCTGAGCGAGCAAGTAATGGGAAATACACTAATTGAGTTATATACTTGTGTTATGAGTTTAACTGTTGTTTTCAATCATAAAACAACTAGCATTTATATTTTAATTCATGTAAAATCAGACATTTATCTTTATACAAAAAAAAACTTACATGGCATAATAGACACCTGTAAGCAGCTGCACCATGAAGTCAGGGTCTAGCACCACTCTACCACAGTGTTCTTTCCAGCGTTTCTCATGCTGCCGTGGAAATCCACTCACACACAGCCTGAAAAAATACACCATTGCAACAAAATGTTAACTCCACAGAGACTACAAATGTCTTTACATCACAGAGATTTTAGTTAATTTTCAAAATTTATTACGTAAGTACACAACATAGAACGTCTTATGTTGCTCTCCCAACCATTAAAGTGGTTTTATAACAAAGCCTTGAGATGTGGCTTGCTGATAATCCAGTGCTATTCCTACAGAGCCATTAACTCCCATCTGTTTTCTTCAAATCATAATCAGCTTCTAAATAATGAGAGTGGCAAGATGTTCTCTACTGCCAGCCATCAAGTAGGAGACTCTACCCAAAATTCAGTAACCAAAACCAACTTTCTTTAAAGGAAACATTTCAGTGGTATAAAGAGAAATACATCATCCCCCATTTAATGTAGGATGGCAGCATGCAATCGCCTTTTATCTAAAAGTTAGATAACACAGATGCTGTATTCTTGAGAACTGCTCTCAGCTGCCATCTGAAAAACTACGTTTGACCCTTGAAAAAGGGCCTTCCTTCCCATATACTGCATAGCATTGAGTCTTTGTAAAAAACCAGAATAATTTATTCATAACTTTGATATCTGAATCTTCATCATGGAAGCAACACATGGCCATGAATACATAATTGCTGCACTGTTTCAAAAACAACAACAAAAAAATCCCTAGCCTATACAATGTTGTCTCTCTTCTCCACCCAAAGAATGGATCTAATTTTCAGATGCAGGATAATTCAACTTATTTGGCAAATTTAGCGCAGACACAACTCAAGTGAAGATGATAGACACATACTAAGAATTAACCCATTCCCATCAGAAATCACAGGAAAGACAACAGACTATAGTCTTAACTGCATGTGTGTGTTATTACAAAATACATGTTGTTAGAAGTTAGCCTGATCCTTCTTTGCTACATAACTGAATTGCATGTCATGCTTTTCTTGCATGGCATTATTGTGCTGAGGCAAACAATCTAAATAAAAAAAACATTTAAAGAGGTTCCTCTGTTTGGAGGTAGCAGGAGAGAGAATTTATCTCATTTGACAAAAATGCTGGTAAAAACAGACATATGGGAATATCAGATATACTTGAGATTTTTTAGAACAAAAAAGCAGGGATCTTTGCCAACCAGATGCTTCTAAGACTATTCAAGTAGAAGGTTATGTAAAGGGCACGTATAAGAATTTGAGAAATCACAGTGCTGAATTCTCCAGAAAGTGGGATGTTATTATCAGGGGGAAAAAAAAACAAAAAGCAAAAAACAACAGAAAGAAGGGGGGGGGGAAACGACACCAAAACCCCCAAGCCAAAGAAAAACCCAGACAAACCACTAAAACCCAGAACATTGTGCAAGCACTTCATATAAACCATCCTCAGAAGCAATTCATTAATATTTGGAAGTGAGGAAACTGGTGGCGTTCCTTACAGGATTTTTAAGCTGATCATACTGAAAAATGTCTGAAAGACATGTAAATCCAAAAAATGCAAATCAGTCTGAGTAGCTTCAAATAATTTTTCCCCAAAATTGCCTTTTTTTTCCCCAAATAACAGAAAATTACATAACTAGAATGAAAGTCCACGCAGTAGTAACATAACACATGAGTTTTATCTGTATGCAAGCACAGCTTCAAATTTCCAATTAAGTTACAAGACTGACTAAGAGTTAAATATTTAAGTTATTAAACATAAGTAAATTCATTTTTTTTTTTTTTCCTGGATGAATATTTAGAAGTCTAGATGCACCCTGCAAGACTATTTCAAAGGCAAGTGTCTCACCTGGAGCCCATCCTACAAAGTGATTGGTAAGAAGAGGCAGGCATATAGACAATAGCAGAATTGTAGCACAGCATTAGAAAGCTCAACACCTCAAACCTGAAAAGAGACAAGAGCAAAACCTTGCATAGCTTAAATTCTTAGTATTTCATCAGTGTAACACAAAAATTCTACAACTCAGTCTCAAAAAATATCCCACAGGAAAAAGTGTCAGAAGTGAACACACAAATCCTAAAATCCTCTTTCATTATAATTCCCTAACTTGAAACAGGCTATTAAAGATTCAGTATTAAACACTTAAAATTATTATTTCTGAAATCCATTAGCATATGCAGGAACTATGGAGGAAATTACATATGGCATAATATTTGGACAAAGTTATAGAACAGGACAAGTCTGCAATGCATTCAAAATTATTCTATTAGTTTTCCCAGAGCTGGCTTTAGACACAGATAAAGCTGGCAGTCACTAGAACAGCAGGGCAACATCTCTCATTCCTAGTTCTGTCTATCCACTCAGCTCCTCAAACCTCAGCACTTTTTCCTGTGGAAAAAGCAGTCAGAGCGTCAGAGCCAAAGCTGAATTTTGTTATGCTTCCAGAAAAATTTGAGTTGACAGACATAGACCCAAAGATATTCCTGACAGACACAGAAATGACAGAGAAGTTTCTTCTACATTAACTAGTAGAAGATCATACAAAGTTGGAACAAACAACAAAAATACTATACCTCAAGATTACCAAGACTGTTCTCTAGATTTATTTACAAGCACTTAATGCTGAGAAAGGACTGAACATGCAGTATATTTGGTTTTAATGTTTAAGGACTTGTTGTCTACCTAGTAAGGTACCCCCAGTGTTAGTCTACATCCACCTACCGGTTCTGTGCTGTGAAGGTTTCTCTTTGAGGATGCAGATCACTGTAGACTACCCTGATGAGATCATGCTGACATAGAGCTCCTTCAGTTAAAGCCATGGATCCAATAGTAGAGGGCTAGAATAGGTGGTGGGAGGAGGAAGGAAGGAGGGAGGAGAAATCAAGTTGTAAGTAAAAGGTCCCCAAAACCATTAAAACTCCTAACCACCCAAGCCAAAAGACACACTTGTCTTGTGATCTGTAATAATGAAGATTAATCCAGAATAAAGTAAATCTAAAAACATTACCTAATTTCATTATCAGAAACAGCTTCCACACTTTCAAGCAATAGAGCACAAGAGCTGTTTTCAACTTTGATTCTTACATACCCATTTATAGTAAGTTTGTCCTGATTGCATAGACTTTTGTACAGCAACAGTAGAGAAAGAAAAACACAATTCCAAGTTCAAACTATATTAAGGAGGACTTAGAATAAGGAAGACTACTTTTATACTAACACATAAAAGGCAAAAAAACACAGTTGCAACTACAATACAACTAACCTCCATTCAAAATTGGCACTGTCAGCAAAGATTTTTCAACATTTACATTCATTCTCTTCTACTAGTGCTACTGAATTTGATTACACTAATTGCAAACTACTGACATTGAAAACTTTCTGCAACAAGATGCATCTAAAATGGCCTGCTGCATCAAATGGATCCAGTTTTCATTCCTCTACTAGATCCAATTCTAATATACCACAGCAGCTCTCTTACCTCATGATATATTGAGGGTTTAGATAATGAAGGGATGGTGAAAGATAAAACTTTGTTGTTTCCATCTTTGTCAGCAATTTCCTGCATTAAAAAACAAAAACAAAACCCAAACAGAAGTAAGGAGATAGGACTGGAAATAATTTTCAACGCTTAGAAGGCATTTAACAAATAAGAAGTTAGATGTCCTGATCTGATAAGACTATTAACACCCCAAGGTCTCCGTGTGTTTGCAGAGTAAATGCAAATTTACGTACATATTTAAAAAGTGGGAAAGACCTCTATCACAGACTTTCACAGAATCAGTCTCCAACACTTCAAAAAAAACAGCATTGGCTCCTTGATCAGTGCAACTTCATCAAAACCAAAAAACAAACAAAAAGCTTTTCCGGTCCACCTTTACATTATAACATTTATTTATAATAGAACTGCACAGTGGACCAAGGCTAAACTTTAAGCCCAAAAGATACAGACACATGAGGACTGATGAGTCACTTGCTGACAATGGGCAGTACTTCATAATAAATACACCACAGAGAAAAGGTGAAATCAAGGGGACTGGCAAAGTTTCTTCAGGCATTCTATCAGCAAGAAACACACAGAATGTTTTCTCAAAAGGCTTTCAAACTGGTCAGATTTTATAGTTGCTAGGCTACTACATAAGCAAACCCAACAGTTTTTAAAGCAAATATACTAAGAGCAATTACATAAGACTATACCAAAAAGGAGTCTCAATTCCTGTGTTTTCACTTTGTATTGCAAATTTCCAAGAAATAAGCTCTAGTCATTCCAGTTTATGTGAAAACTTAGTCCAAGGTAGCACAGTACTTGTAGAAGGCTTTAAGGATCACAATGGGAGGACAGTTGATAGAATTGAGCCGAATGCAGAAGATTTAACCTTGTCTTTCTAAATATTGAGAAAACAGCTTCAACTCCTTCAGTCTATGTGCATAAAAATATGAACAACTTAAAGAAAAAAAATAGCAGGATCCACTGTCCATTTTGAAACCTCTTTCTTCCTGAATCTAGAGAGAATGAAGAAATTACTGTCCTTAAAAAATATGAATCATCAACACGACTTTCAAAGGAACTGCAAAAGGACCTTTATGAGAGAATGGTCGACAAAGATAAACATGCTACTTCAACCCAGCAGTTTCCAATGTTTTTTTCGCTCAGAATAAATCTAAAATAACTGGATCTTGTAACTGTTAAGAGCTGATCTACAGATATATAACAAGAATTTCTTTATTTTTTTTATTTAAGAATTACAGTTTGACTGTTCCATGTCTTATCATGTGCAGAAACGTAATACACAATTTAAAGAAGAAGTTTACTATGATAGTAGAGGGAAGGGCGATGTTTCAGTATAATATGTTTTAAAGTCTTGTAACATAGAAATTTCATTAGACAATGCCTGTCTCGGCAGTATTGCTAAATTTATCAAACAGACTCATAACATTACAAAAGTAAACATTTCCAGGATAAAGTATATAAAAAACTACTTTTACATCCAACAGCCAAACTTAATCACCTACAGTTACTTTTACTTAATATCACAGAGTTGTCCACTCAAGACAACTATCTGCCTCAAAGGTACACACGCATGTATGTAAGTGCTAGCACGCAGAGTGGTTTCTGCTTCAAATTACCCTTGAAAAGACATATTCAGAGTAAGCGGTGGGGCAGGGTGAAGTGACACACGAAAATTGACCAAGCATATTGGCCTGACAGTCATTTCCATAGAAAGTTGTATTTTTCAACATTAAGGAGGGTGACCTGGTTTAGGCCCTGCAGAGCACCACGTGGCCGCTCCCTCACTCCTCCCCCGGCGGGGTGGGGAGGATAACAGAAAAACAAAGGCAAAAGCCTCGTGGGTTGCGGTAAGAACGGTTTACTGTGACAGCAAGGGAGAGGGAAACAATCAACAACAGTAGTGATAACAAATATACACAATGAGTGATAACAGAAAACAATTTACCAATCCAACGACCGACCCAACACTCAGCCCGCCCTGGAGCCACGCTGAACCCGCCCCTCCCCAACTAGCCCCCTTTCATGGTGAGCATGGCTCAAGGGGTATGGAATAGCCCCCGGCCAGCCTGGCTCACCTGGCCTGGCTCCTTGGGAAATTAACTCTATCCTAGCCAGAGCCACAACAGAGGGCTACTTAATTTCCTTATAAACACAAGTATATAACAGTTCAAGAAAGTCCACGAGACAATCCTTTTTAGTTAAAATGTTTGTCCCCAAAAGATTACTGTAAAAAAATATTTTTGCAAACACATTCTTACTAAATCTTCATTACATTATGCTTTTCTCCAGATTAAATATGATTTCATGTAAGCGTATTACAATTTTAAATACGGTGTTCCAATAATTCACTTTATTCTTAGTGGTCAGTGACGCAAAACCTCAGATCAAAGCTTTCCTCAGCCATTTCCACTCATCTCACTTACCAAGTTGTAAATGCCCAGCAGCAATGCTTCAATGCAACCATTACTCTGCCTATCCCTGCTGGCAGTCAGACGCAGATATACCCAGATCAACTCTGGCAAAAATTGCAGCGTGAATCTCTTGAGCCGAACTTCAGAACTACGATAAAGTTCAAAGAGCTGGTGGCAAACAGGCTCCAGGAGCTGTGGAAAGGCAAAAAGGCCAATGAATTACTGTTAGGCTTCTCTAATAAGGGAGAATGAAATAGCAAATATAGGAGCTATCTCATAAGCCACTGCAACATAAGTAAGAATGACATTCCTTGATGGAAAGTAAGTGAATAAACCAAAATTATATCAGTATTCTTTTTAAGGAGGTCTATAAGGACAGACCTGAGGGGCACTGGTATGTAGTATTGGGAAATGTGGCCTTACTACAGCCACTACCATCTTGTGCTTTGAGAACATTATTCTCTAGGGCTGTCAGTATGAGATTTACTTTATGTATAGATACTAATTTAAGGCATGCAACAGACACATGGCTTGAACTACATGCACCATAAAACTTTAACGGTGCAGTTGTAAGGTTTATAAAAGTACAAAGGTTAAAGATTAGCTGCTGGTGACAAGTCTATTGATAGAAATATGAATTAATTTCTTACCTACAGCTTTTTAGTCTCAAACCCAAAAAGTGTGCATTTGTTCATTATAATGGAAACTGATTTCTCCATCTTGAGCTGCCCTTTGGGTTTCAGTACAAGTATCAAAAAAGGCCCTTATCAAGTCAGTGTAATACAAGCATGAGAAAAACCCGGCCATTTTAAGAGTCTACAATGCCAAACCAATAGTTAAGATGCATCCACAGAACTGTTAGTGAAAAAGAGAAGAAGAGAGGAGAAGAAGAAGAAGAGAGGAGAAGAAGAAGAAGAGAGGAGAAGAAGAGAGGAGAGAGAAAAAAGAAACACATCACAGTCTCCCCCTTTCCCATGACTAATCATGTTTTTAACACCAAAAGTAAAAAACTACTCCCCCTCCAAAGAAAAAAAAAAAAAAGAGGAATTTTGATAAGGTCTGTGACCAGTATCTAGTATTACATTCTAAGAAATGGGATGATCTGACCTAAGGAAAATACTCATGGGATTCAATGTCCAAAAAGACAGAGACATCCATGTAATCTAAAGCACCTATATTCACGTAGAAGAGTTACAGAGTCAGAGACTAGAGGCCAGAATCTCAAAAAAGTCTTCTTTCTAACCATATATGCTTTATGCAGCTTTCATGTAGATACACGATAATATTAAACATTACATTATACATATAATTTTTTTAGAGCAATAAACCCCCTACATTTGACCAACACAATAGCAGCTGTACTGGTGAGACAAAGAGGCATAAATAGGCAATGCCCAGTACAGTGCAGAAGATCGGATAAGGCATATATGACTCCTCTGTCAGTACACACTCTCATTCCCAGGGATACGTAGCTTAGGACTTTCAGAGCATTAGCAGTATGTTTCATAGGCTTTGATGCATTCTTCTTTCATTAATTTGTCTATTCATCACAATCTTAGTACCCAGAATTTCCTGTAGAATTCACTGTCACTCTTTTGCTATGCTGTACGAAGATGTACTTCTGTGGTTTGTTGTGCACCATCCATCCTCTCACAAAACTTTGAAGAAGTCCCTTGCTATTGGCAGAGGGACAGACATTTCTATTAAGTGATTAATTTGAATGTTTGATAAACGTGCAATGCCATAAATCTGTGTGACTACAACTTCACATACACATGTTTAGACTTAGGTATTTTACTCTAGTATATCACAAACACAAAACATAAATTTGACAGAATTTTCTACCAAGACACCTGCCTCAAGAGAGTATCACCGAAAAAAGGGTGAACACATTTGTTTCATTTCTAACACTCAGGATTCTGGTCAATGAAGCATACCATTTTTAAACCACTGATTACATAAGCCATAACATGACATCTACATAAAATAAAACTTTGCTATCAGACAAATCTCTTCTTATACAAGGCTCTGGTATAAGTACACAAGTACCTTGTGCACAAGTACCTTGTGCAACAAGGCTCCTGATTGACAGCCTAGCTACTGTAAGCTAAAAGCCTGTTTTTACAACAGAAGCAAAGAGACACTCTGCAAGAGAGGGAGGGAAGAAAGCTGACATTGACACGGAATGAGAGTAGTCCAGTCATTTGGAGCACATGATTTTTACAAGTCGTATATGTAAAATACTTCACCACTTAATTTTTGGTTTGGGATCTAAATGCAATTAGAAGCCTGTAAAGCTTCTATTGCAATCATTTTAATGAAACAATGCTAGGGCTTTCTTTATCAAGTCGTGCATATGTTATTTAATCTAGCATAATTATTCTAGTATTTCATACATATATAGCACTTTATGTTCAAAAGATGCAGAAGTATATTCTTTCTTAATTAATATTTACTTAGTAGAAACCTCTATCTAAAAGTGACACTGATTATTAAAACCATCTGTTACAGTAAAAGTTCAAATCCTCAGAGACAGAAATGTATCCTTGTTTTATGAAAGGCCTAGCACAGTTCAGATGTTCAAATAAAAAAAGTGGTTAATAATTCAGAGATCACTGAATAAATGCGTAGGCTTTCTTTAACAGAAAATATGAGCAAGAAGCTAGCGTAAAGAAGAAAAAGAAGAAATCTCTGGAAATACTAAATACAAGCACAGCTGCAAGGAGATAACAGGTGCAAGAAAAGCTAAACAAATATTACCAGAAACCAGATATATACAGCAACATTGCTATAAATAGTGCTTCTGTTAGATTAGAGATGACAGCAGCCCAAAGCTGTTTCCTATTTGAAATTAGCTAGTCTAATCCAAGTCCCATTAAAAACAGTGGAAAAGAATAATTTACTTGAGCTAAAGTCAGATGAGACTCAACCACCGCAGTTACTGAGTTTTTTCTGCTTTCTTTCAAATGAAAATTTTATAAAATGAGTCTTAAGTGAAACCATGCTCCCTAGAAAGATACAAGCAATATCTAGTCAGTGGTGCTGCAAGCATGTAAATACTCATTTCTAGTAGTTGTCATATTAGTTGTACAAAAGGTTTAACCACTGCAGATTACTTGGGTGAAAACCAGAAAGTTGTTTGTAGCAACTTCTATATAGCACTTCTGGTGTGTTCAGAGCTTTTAAGTTCACAGGAAAAAGCTGCCATCACAAAGACACTACAACACAAATATTTTCAAAGGCACGAAAACCCAAGTTTTTCCTATCGAAGTATACTATGATTGTCTCCCACCTGGAAACACAAAACTTGACACTGTAAGAAAGAACATCTAAGGTATCTGGCTTTAATTTTCTGAATATAAATATTGAGAAGATACTGGATAAACAGAGGAAATGGAGCTTTTGTCACCAGTAGTGAGTGTATACATGAACTAGCACACACTTTCTTAATGCCAAATAGCTTTCAGTCCGAAGTCAAAGGAAACAGAGTAGCAAAGCAGCCAGGCAAAAAAATCCAAAGTAAAAAGCCTCCTGTAACCATATCTTTTTTTTTCCTGACACACTAAAAACTTATCGTAAAAGAGCTTTCCGATTACTATAAACAGCAACTAGCATAAACAAACAAACAAAATTTTTACTGGCTTAAATATACAGTAAGTGACAATTATATAATTTGCAGACTTCATTTTTACACCTCATGAAGATGCAGACTAGTCATATTTTAAGGAAGCTGATGAATAGTTTTAGTTTGGCTTATTTTACAAGTTTGCCAAATCTTAAGAGCCATACTTTGAAGTTAAATATAACATATTATAAAATGCATGACAAAGATTGGAAATGCTTGCTTTTTTGAAGAATTCAGTCATGGTAGAAAATAATGTACTCATTTTAGGCTTAACTGTAACATAATGGGTGAAATTTGTTATTATTTGAAGAGTACTAGGTCTGGGAAGCGCTTAGCATTACAAAGGTAATCTCATTTTGTTTCAAAGCTGAGCCTTCCAATAGCCCCACATGAATTTCAATGTTTAAATTTCAGCACTGCATTAACTTAAAATCCACAGAGCATTTACGTCTACAGCCATAAACCAACTCTAAAAATTATAAAACTATATAAAACCTTAGTACTTCAAAAGCATTTTACTTTAGAATTCAAATATTATGCAAAAATCAATACATTATTCAGTTAAATAAGCTGTTTATGAGCAAGATCACTCTCTGCTCTTTATGTAACTTCCTGTTCCTGTCATTATCTTTTCCATATTAAAAAAGTCAGGGAATTACCTAGAAGGTAAACAGTAACAATTGTATTTAAACTGACAGTATGCCTACCTTCATTTGATAGCTCTCAAATTGGTAGACAGCTGTCAAAAAAGAGAATCACTCTGGGTGGTTGTTTCGGTTCCTAAACGTGCTAATTCCATGTTAAATTAATAATCCTGGTCTTATCAAGATAGAATTATGTGATTCTAGAAAAATTCACATTTGCCCTAAACAGTTTGCCCTTTTCAGGAAGTTTTAAAAGTAGGTCAACTTAATCATGAAGTTGTACTAAAAAATTTACTTGTGCCTCAAATTTAAGAATCCAGCATTTTTATAACAGTCTACCACATAAGTTTTATCTTCAAAAGCAATCAGTTATCCTTCTAATGAATAATGTCCTATAAAGCATATTTTAAAAAACCTTCACTTAAAGCCAAATATTAACACAGAATTATGCAAAGTAATGAATTTACTATGGTATACTCCTCACATGCAAATAAGTTTGGAAGAAGTACAACAAGGGAATACATACTGCCTTAACAAGCAGAACCTGAAGTTAGTCATCTTTGAGTCTGGCATTGCCTACCTTATACCTGATATCAGAATCAGGCCCAAACAGCAACAGCTGTTCCAAAGAGTAATATTTGACAAGCATCAGTGTGCAATAACATAAGATTACTGTCACACCTTTAAGAAGATACTCTTTATGCAAATCTGGTTCTTTGCATCATTAAAAAAAAGTCAAATGCTTATTCTCAAAGCAAAATAGAGCTTTTGTATTTTCATAAGTATACACACACACAAATACATATATACTAAAAGACAACAGCAATGGTGGCTTCAGGTTGGAGAGAATAATGGTGCAAAGAAAAAAGTCACTATGAAAGTTATTTGTAACACTGAAATGAAGTTGGCAGCTATGAAGTTTTTTTATTTTTTAAATGCACAAGCATTATGCAAATCTCCTTTAAGCTCAATCAAGCATTCATTTTCCAAAAGCAGCTGAGCTGTGCTTAGGAAAATAAAGAACTTCCTTGCTGTGTATACTTGCCATTTAATTTATAAACAATACAAGTGATCACAGATGATAAATCAAATATTTAGAAGCATTTTATGTAAAGTAGTTTACACAGTACAGAATGGTATGCTTGCACAATTTATTCAGAAGTTATATTTCACACTTTCCCAGAAACGCTCATAGCAGAAGCCAATGGAACAGAAAGCTCAGTTTAACATCATTTGCAAAATGAATTATGTACAAGGGTAAGCTAAGTTTTCATTGTGTATATTTATATCTTGGGGTCTTGGTTCTGCTCTTGTTTAGAGCTGTGTAAACCAAATTACACAAACATGATACTACTATAAGCAAAAGAAGATCTGGTTATTTTAATAGGATTTAATAAATTTATTTCATCTTGTACTTTAATAAGTCACCAGGTGAGAAACACATTGGTGTCACTGAGTTTCGCTATAAGGCCTACTTTGTCTCTGTTATGACTGCAAGGTGGTTTCTTGGAGGGAAAAAAAAAAAACAAAACTAAACAAACACCTCATGCCAAATCAAGTGTAACAGTCAGCTGTGGCAAGTAAAATCTAGCAGACAGCATAAACTGTATTTTTTGGGAGCAGATGAGGTTCTGCCTTACCAGAAAGGCATTAAATTAACTGTCAAAAAACAAGAGTAAAATGAGGGATGATACCCATGTTAGACTACAGTAGAAAGAAGAATCAAATAAACTTCCTCTCCATATCTGCTTCTCAATTAACTCTAGTTTTAGTTGTAGAGTGGCAGATAGAAGAATGTGAGCAAAACTCTTTTTTAAAGTCTCCTACCTCATTATTTGGGTCTTGAATGACCTTATAAAGAGCTGGTACCAGTGGTTTTTTTCGGTGCAATGTAGCTGCATAGCTGGAAATTTGTGTTTCAGGTAATGCCTAATGAAAAAGAAGGGAAAAAAAAAAGTGTTACCCAGATAAGTCACTGCTTCCAAGTATTAAAGATATCCACAAAAGGATTCAGTCTCATCCCAGCATCAAGAAAAATTCCTGAAGTTCAGTAGATTTTCAGACTTGTAATCTAGTTCATTCAGTATAAGTTCTTCTCCATATGAATAGCATTTGGGGGCACATACCAACTTTCAGGGTTAAATCCAAAAGCAGTTTCAGATTTATCTTTCATAAAATCATTTATTCTAGCTTGATATGAGGACTGCCTTTCTTGATACTCAGTATTTAACAGGCACTTTTCCAAGTCTTTATCAAATCAACTCAAATTATTTAAGAGGTATGGATAATCTAGAATGACCATGGACAGCCTCGAGTCCCACCAAGCACCCATGTCGGCGGATTTTGCATCCTTGGCTCCTCAATAAATTTCCAACAGCAGAATGTAATGACTTATTGTGTATCATCAATGATGCGAGGAATCACTAATTCTTAATTTAAATAACAGATAGAGCCAATGCCAGCCAGCTCCAAGACAGACCCACTGCTGGGCCAATCAGCACTTCTGTGATAACATATTTAAGAAGGGAGTATACCTTTTCTCCCCTGTCTAGTGAAGGAAGGGGAGTGATAGAGCAGCTCTGGTGGGCACCTGGCCTCCAGACAGGGTCAACCCACCACATTATTGGTCATTGGGGCGAGGATCAAAGTTCTGCCAAGTAAAGCCAATAGTCTAGCTATCATTCATCTTCTCATCTCACCTTGAATTCTGACAGCCATTCTTCCACAACACTTCGTTCTGATCCCAGCATTTTCTTACTACTTTTGCTTCTCTCTTACCTTTAGAAGAGAAAGGAAAAAAGCAATTAAAGAGCTCTGGCAGCAAAACTTAGTTTTGTAAAATCCTACTCCAATGAAAAGCTTTTAACATATTTCTAGTAGAATTCTATTATATCAAACAATATGAAAAGTTGCATTTTGGACAACTGGTCCCATTTTCTAACAATGATTAAACTGTTCTCTTCACTTTTAGTCAATAATACTGCACATTAATGGGGGAAGAGGAAAAAGAAAGATTCGGTGCTTCAGGCCAAAATGTACATTATTTAAGATAAACACATCATCCCATTCTTGCTCCATTACCAAATATAGTACAAAGAAAAGACAAGCAGGACAAAGTAAAAAGCATCACGGAACAAATTACGTGAGACATTGTAATGACAGTTCTAGATACAGCTCAATGTAAAGCAGTTTAATAAAATCAGTTATTAGAAATCCTAATAGCAGAACTTTAATCTTTAAACCTTGTTCTTGAAGAATTTTGCAGCTTCTTGTTCAAACAGCAAGATATAGCTCTTCTAAAAGTATGTTGGAATTCTCAGGGGAAAAAAAAAAGAAAATTTGCAAGGACAACTGTTGTTATTATTTTCCATTTTATATACCACAGTCATATTCTAAAGTCTTCTGAATTCTCATAAATTTAATTCTCAAGGCAATAGCAAGAATGTTTAAAACAAGGCATCATTAGACACCTTTGCTTGATATTTAAATAGGTGTAAGCAACAAGGGTCATTTTCTCTTTCTGTGTGATCTCATTACAGGTTGGGAATACCTGGAAGTCATTATGGTCCCAGAAAATTTTAATCTGGTGAAGCGAAATGAAGCTGTAGCCTAATACTAGAGACTAAAACCTAAGAATGGTGACCTGAAAAGGGATAAATTAAGGAGACAGTAAAATATAAGCTGTTTGAAGCCATACTAAACATATGAAGACAGCGATTCTTAGTTAAGGTTTCATCAAAAGTTTATTTTTGATAGGACCTGCAAGTTAACAGCTGCCTGAACAGAAGCAAGAAACAAAAATCCGTGAAGTAACACTGTATTTTTCCTTCAATACAGCTAACCTTTTCTGAAGTTCTTTTAGCCTGGAATAGGGAGTAAAAGAGAAACACTTCCACAGCCAGATGATAACAAGACAAAGACTGCTACAATAATATTTAACCTCATAAACATTTATAAACCTCATACAAGTAATGTCAAGAATATATTAAGTGCTACTATTTGCAGAATTTGTTGTAAAATTGCCTTTAAACAGCCAGACTAGATGATTGGAATCACCTATTCTGGTCTCAGAACATACTCGTACTGAAAGAAGATTTGTATTTAAGAACAGGTCAGTATTTGTTAAACAGAAAATGAAGTGAAATAAGATACAAAAATTGTGCTGGGAAACTGTAAGTTCCATGTTAGCAACTTTGTATGAACAGGGCTACATAAAGCTTTTTGCATGGCCCTTGGCAGCAGTCATTCAGAGAGTACAAACTCCTCAGATTTTTTAGAATGTTTAAATATCCTAAAAGGTATCAGGGTTCAGAAATAACATTAGATTAACTTAAATTGAAGTAACACTTGGGTGACTGACTTCAGCAGAAGCACTGACAATTCTATAACACAACTAAAAAGAACTCTGCAAACAAAGGTTTCCAAAGACATCCTTTTCAATAAATAGAGAAACAGGTATCAGTCATCAGAATGAGACACGGCTGTAAGTTAATTTAAAACACCACAGGACACACTACAGAAGTTGAGATTTAGTTCACTTTGCCTGGAAAAAAAAGTCTTTTCTACAGAAATTGTAATAATCAACTTTACCTCTTTAAAGAAGTCAATTTTCTAAAGGAGGAAGAGGAGGAATGCAGCAGTTTTTCAACCTGGGATACATTTGTCAAGCCTTCAAGTACTGCCCCGTTTTCTGAAAGGCGAAAAGAAACTCTGATGATCACAAAATAAGGAGAAATATAGTAAAGTTAACAGTAATGTATATATTTTTTGGTGCTACAAATTCAAGTTTAGCAAATCCACTAAAAGCATATATGGGTCCTTCTGTAACAAAGCAATTTACCATTAAGAAAAAAAAAAAAAAAAAAGGCTCAGCATTTTAGCGGGGGAAGAAGGGAGGAATTGCATTCATCCAGAAAGAAGGCATTGTCACATATGTGGAAAATCCTTATGTATTAGTGGCACAGTACTATAAGCACACTGGAAAGGAAAACTGAAGCACCATTTCTTGTAAAGAACAGTGCAAGAAAGACACCAGATGAAGAAAAGAGTAATACTTTTATAAAACGTGAGCTGAATCAATACCCTGACTTTGGAGAACATACACCTCTTAAATGGAATATATATTACAGACTCTTCCTTACTATCATTGTTCTTAATATATATTCCTTACAGAGCCAAAATTTCAATGTCATTGCAATAAAATCATGTTATTACACTAAAGTTCACCTTTCACTGCAGGATCCCTTCATGTTGAGGATGAGGTAAACAACATAGAAATGAGGCCATTCTAGATAAATTAGAGGATTTCAGTATCTGGAGACCTCTAATAGGAAACTGAAGTATACAGACAATGAGTGTATTTCATTCCATACTGCTTATTCAATTAATTACTTTTCCAAATTACTGAATTACTAAAAGGTCCCCCTTTTTCTTCCTCCTCCACACTAATTAGAGATAAGCTAACAGGAGGTACCATCCTTTTCACGCTGCACTGCAAGTGAAAGCTTTTATCACAAGATGGTATACACAAACCAATGTTCTCTATTAATTTTATGAAATCAACCGTTTTTAAAAAAAATGCAATTCATTGCAGAGATCTTAAATACACTTCTGAATGAAATTCAAAACTTCTTCTTTCCTTAACAATATTTATGAGGGGTTTGAATAAAATAAACAGATTTCTACCCTATAGGCACACTGTAGCTGATTACATAATGATTTTTAAACATGCACAGGAGACTAGAAAGACAAATATATGTATGCATTTAGCTTATTACCAGTTGTTTCTTGTAATTATCAGGCACACATCTTCAAGACAGAATATCAGGTTTACAAGAGTTGATTCAGGACTTCTAGAAGCTTCCCATGCTTTACAACATGCTAAAAAAACAACCTTTACATCCAGACATGGTATCTGATATACACTACTCTCAAGAAATGTTATGGGGTCGGAACTAGCTCTAAGTTATTACGCTTGCTACCTAGAGGTTCAGTTGTACCTAACCTGCTATCTCTAGTATCAAAATCAAAGATCCAGATCCTGGAAGTTCACCAGGCAGGCCATTTCAGAGCTGTTTTAAGTTCCTGGATAGAAACTCAGGTTATTTCAGCCCCAAAGCAAGAATCACAGTTACATACCAGCATATCAGACAAGAGGATTTCTATTTCTGTACAGTTTTCCCCACAAACGGGCTAAACACAAGCACGTGTACAGATATGGTTGGAGAATCAGGCTGTAACAGTTCAAAATTCTTCATTCACTTGTCAGTTTGCTCACAACCCAAATCTGCAGGTTTTCTAGAACCAAACTTAAGTAGAAGATCATTTAAAAAAAAGAAACGCACATAGCATCACAAATGGGGTGTGTGGGTTCAAACTGGTTTACACATAGAAAGCAGTAAATAACTGTCCTTAAATTAGAGGCAAACATCAGCTGTGACTCATGGTCAAAAATTCCCCTCTCCCTCAAATGATTACTTCAGCTTGGAAGATCCTCTTAAAATCTGGAGGCAAGAAGCTGCTCTCCTCCGGCACTGCATCAACTTGTGAAATTGCATCGACTCTGCGTGAAGTTGACTTTTTCCTTAGAGAAACCTTGCAAGGGGGAAATTAAGATTATGCTTAAAAACAAATTAACAAAAAACCCAACAACAGCAACACCCATGCCAAAACACAAATCTCCCTTCTCTTTACGCTCCAGTGAACAGCAATGAAACTATTCAATATTCAATAAAGCTACACCGAGGACCAAATACTATTGTATATTTTAAGTAGCAACAAGTGTTCTTTGCCATACGAATTCAGAGCGAGACTGCAAGGAGAACACCAAGCAAGCTAACCACTGCAGAAATAAGGAAATGCACAGTGCCAGCAAGAAACACATGCATTGGGCCAGTAAAAATGTAATAGTTTGGAGTAAGAAAACAATATTACAAATAAGCGAAGCCAATGAATTGAAGAACTAGCAATTGTCCTAGGTCAGGATTTAGCCTAGAATATCTAAAGAAATTACAAAGCCATCAAGAGTTGCAAGAATGATTCAAAGGCCTTACTGCAAATGCTATAGAGGTCCCAATGTTACTACTACGTTAATTCAAAAATGTCACCTATCACACTGGCATAACACCTAACCCGCCTAAGAAATTAGCTTATCTTACAGAAGTCTGTTGAGTCTTAGAGAAAGTCCACATACAGCTGTTTGTCATACAAGCCAACTCACATAATTTTAAGAACTGAACCTGAGCTGGTGTCAAAATTTGGGTGTGGTTTGATATTTTAGTTAAGCCCATCTAGTGGCTAGCTACCATGAAAAAGGAAGAGTTGACCTTCCCCTCCAGTATCCCACATACTTCTCTCCTAATGTTTGCGCCCTGCATCAACCTTCAAGCAAGCCCTGTTTGGGGACTTCTTTCAGGGTAAATCATCTTCAGAACCAAAGCCATACCTGCTGCAGCCATCTTGAGAACAACTGCTGAAGCAGAGCTTCACAGTCCTGTGTCCTTTAAGAACAATGCCAGAAACAAAATCCAGTGCACAATGTTTTCTTACACATGGTACAGTAAGATTTTAAAAGTTCTACTTTGAAAAAGCAGAATTTTTGTTAAAGTTGTATGCAATAATGTCCAAAGTATGCAAAATATTAGAATATGGGGCACCTACCACTGGAATCTTGTGCTTATTCATCCCTGAAGAAAAGGACACTGTATAGTGCGTCTTGTGTATTTGTTAGGAGAATGGCCAAAAGACAGCTTTACACAATAGATCTTTTTTGGGCCACCTCTACTGTACAATCTGTCCATGTTCACTCAATGAAAATTCCACATACAGCTTTGTGTGGTTGCTTATGTAAATACAGCTAGTTGTTCTAACACTTTCAGAATGTTTTTGATGGGGTGTACATCAAAGACCAATAACATGAATTATATCCCAGGAGGAAAAGCACCTTATCGACGTGTCAGTCTTGCACCACATTTATAGAAAAACATAAACTATCCATTTCTGCAATGCTACAGTTGCATCCTTCCTGGAAGACTTTTTCAGATGTCAAAGCTTGCTTTGCTCATGTAGCTTAAAAAGGGTGTATCAATATAGCTCTGCTGTATCAATACAGAAGCAGCCCACACCTATTCCAGCTACGATCACTCTACTAGTTTGGTTTTAGGACAAATCACCTCTCCCTTTGAAATTATCTGCCTGGATATTAAAAACATTTTTAAGGACTTGTACAAACAGGCAAGATAGCGTACTGTAAAAATCCATGACCTGACTTACTCTGCACTGACTCCCTACATGAACACTTAACAAAAGCACAGTGAGCATCTTAGCACAGTGCCAGGGGCTGTGCCTCCCCACTGTGCTCATCCTCCAAGTCGCCCCATTGGAATGGGGAGCGCTGCCCCATTCTGCACCGCACCAGCCAGGCTGCACCTGATGCACTTTGCCACTACAGAGGAACACAAGCAGAACAGCCGGGTGGCTGTCTCAGCCTGACACACAGACCGTATTCTGGTATTTTCACAAGAGCATCTGTAAAGCACACCTTGCGTTTACATTCGCTCCCTGGTTTGCTGCAACTTTGGGGGGGGCAGAATTTAAATCAAGCACAATCTGGGTGTGTCTCTAAAATAAACTGGTTCAACTGCATTAAATCCTGTGCATAGGTTTTCAAAGTTGAAGCAGCCTGAACTAAGAGTATTGAATTTAATTTCCAGAGTGTTCACGTCTCTCCCAAAGCAAACACGACAAAGTGAATATAAGAGATTTCTCATGTTTATTTCAAAAAGATGATTCTTTTTTTCTACAACTCAAAGGTTCTTATACGTAGGCACAATAATAACTAAGCAGAAATTTAGTTATTAGTAACAGTAATAATTAAATATACTAAAATAATTTTACATATGGACTGATTGTTATTATTCCTTACATACCAAACAAGCAAGCTTAAATTCACACTAAAGCATGGAACAGAAAAGTTCTATCTGAGAATATAGTCACTCAATGTTAAAATCAAATATAAAAATCAATTACTGAAAAGCTTCCCCAAACAGGCACTTAATAAAAAAGTTTTCTCCTAAACATTCATTTGGCATAAAGTGGCAGAATACGAGACATAAGTCTGTTAAATCATTAGACCTGGAATCTTTACACTTAGTAGTAAAGCTACAATAGTGGGTTCTCACAGGAGTCAGTCTTGCACTGTGTACCTGCCAATTACAGCTGAGATCTAAACAGAATTTTACCAAGCAAAAGCACTCTCCTAGCTCATGCTATGCACACAAATAAAAAAAGTAAGAAAATATGGGTGGGTTAACTCCTGATATTAACACATGAGCAGCCTAGACATTTAAGAACTTCAGTTTCATTGAGATATATGAGCACTTCACAGCTTTGACTTTCCAGGTACACTTATGTTGAGGGAGGATTAGACTAGTTATAAAATATGTATACACCAAGAGACAATGAAAATTAAGTTACCAATAGGCTGAAGTACAATGACATTATGTTTAAATTACAATCCTTTTATTTACTTACCTAGAAATAGATTCCCATTTTAAAGATACCTTCCATGTAAATCACCATTCTCTATATTATTGTCTTTGAAAATATCAATCTCAAATAAAACTTATTACACTAATATACTATCAACACAATGAAATGTAAAACTCTGATAACTGCCCAGGAACTTTTGACTTCTACAGTAATAGACATGAAATAGGGTTTAATCAACTTCTCTAATCAGAGAGCACGTTTTTCACTTACATTTAGAGTAAAAACATACTGACTAAATACATTATTATTTACCAGTCTGCATTTAGACCACTAACCAAGATCAAGTTGCAACAGTAAAATGATTACTCAAATAATCAGGGCCAACAGCACTCACTATACAGATACACCAATTATTACAGTGAGGATTAAAAAGGAAAAAAAGCACTACCAATTAGATATTAATACTTTTAACATTTAAGAAGATATGGCTATTCAAGTACGCAGAGGTTTCTTTGTTGTTGGTTTGTATTTTATTTGGGGTTCTTATTTGTTTGTTTTAAAGAAGGCAGGATTTTATACTGGCTTCAAAATACATGGGGGAGGTTACATAAATGGGAGATGCACTTCAAGAATGACTCCATTTTTTTTTGGCCATTATATACTACATGTCACAATGTATATAATGTATGTCCTAGCTGCATGATAAATAACAATATTATATATTTCTACTTCAAAGGTTATGGCAAGTATATTTTGGAATTAAAAGCTGGACTGTCTCAACAAGAACAAAGCTTTAAGCTGCATGATCTCTTTCCAGTGCCACTCATGCAAGAGAACTGGCTGACAGGAGGTCTAAAAGAACAGAAAATCCAATTATCAATATAGCTTGTTCTTCCAAGCTATATATACACTCCTCTCATATTTGTAATTCATTACTGAACATAGAAAGAAGTGTATTTAAATAAAGATTTTTCCATGTTACTTCTGTAAAAAAGTAGCATGGAAAGCATCAAGAATGCATCCTTACTCTGAACTAAATCTACATTCAATTCCTTTGATTCAGAACGTTCATAGCTCCGTAACAAGGGCATCTTCATTTAATATAATTTATCTATTCTGCTTCCCAGAGTGTTAAAGACAACATGAGATAAGGTGGTCAGAACTACATCGGAAAAATGCTTCCCCACCACACACACACTTTAACAAGATTGGTGAACTCCGGAGAAAGGAAACAGGGCAGATAACAAAAAAAAATGTGAACTTCTCATGATGAGTTATTCCTAAATGCAGAGGTTTAAAGAACAGAATGGAAAAAGACTGGGTAATGCATTCAACAACTTATGAAAATGTCAGCTCCGGAATGTATCAGTAGCCAGAAAAGAAATCAAGATGTTCGACCACACAGAAGTGGTACAAAGTAAATCTGAAAACATGTAAGCAGAGTGTACAAAATTGATACTATCCTCTTATTTGAAATACTGGCCTGCATTTTGATTTAAGCAGCCTAAGAAGAAGTAGATATAAGGTAGAAAATTAGTTAAGAGGCAGTTAATGTCAAAGATCGTGAAAAATAACTTTAACTTGGATATGCAAGTAATTTTAAAAATTCAAAGGAAAAAAAACTCCATGTCTTAGAAGCACATGGAATTAAGTGGTAGAGAAGGTAGAATGGATTTTTTTTTTTTTTTAGAAAGAGTAAGACAAAATAAAACATTAAAACGTAACAAGGTAGAAATGTTAGACTGCTAACAGTATACTGTTTCTCATACTGTAAGAGTAGGACTCATTATCATAAAATATCATGAGGACACTAAGAAGAGATTTTGGATAAATATTATAACATCTGTTTTACATAATTACTTCTTTTGTAGAACAAGAAGAAAGGAGAAAACTTAATGATGGTGTAAACTAGCACTTAATTGATATGCTTTACAAAAAAACTATTCTAGGAGCACCTCCTTCCTTAATTGGTCAGTATATAGGTGTATACAGCTTCATCCAGCTACTGTCAAGTTACATGGTAGACTATATTAAACAGCCATGGTATGGTTTGATTTCCACATTGGAAAAGGGATTGACTCTTAGGCTAATCTGATTCCAAGAGAAAATAAAACCAGTTTTGGGAATGTTCAATTTTGGTAGATTGCTTCTTGTACTTATTTAAAAGTACATGTATTATAATATATGCTTCTTATAATAAACATATCACAAAAAACATTGTGATTCCCTTCTATCCATCTACATAAATATATTATCACAATCATATATAAGCTGCCATTTTGGTAAGAACATAAAAAATAAATTAAAAAAAAACATTGTCCTCAACAAATCAGAATTACAACTGCAATCTGGTGATAGAAACAGGTACAAGCATTCTGCCAGAACTCTCTTGGCCATACTGCTCCACAGCACAAAGAAACAGAAGCTTCTGCAAGGTACAAAACTGGCAAAGGCAGAAAGAAACAAAACATTCATTGGACAGTTATTAATTTAAATCATCAGCTCAAGCATTCTCTTTAATAGAAAGACAGCCCTCTTCCAACTCCAGTTCTTAGGTAATTTAATTGCAAGCTTAAGCAGTCAGACATGCATTCCAACTTTAAAATATAAATGCTGACGTATTCTATATGTGGGATTTAGGTTGCCAGCCTTATTAGACAAGCCTTAGTCATGCAAAACAGCTTGGATAAGACATTTCTTCCCTGCCTACTCTGACTCACTATCAATAACCAAGCTAAAAAACTTTCTTTTTGGAAACCAGCAGCAAAGAAATTTATGTGACAACGATGGGAGAGTCAAAGATTATTGATAACACTCCTGTAAATTTTCATGGTACCATACTTGCACAGTGGGCTCCATTTCTTATCAAAAAGGTCACATCAGTTTCAGCTGCTGCTACAAAGAAGGGGTAAAGACACAGCCCATCTGTTCCAAAAAGCTTTCTTTAAGTCATTTTTAAGCCCTACATTATCTTCTGTGCCTTTTCAATGACCAGAAAGCTCAGCTGCCAAACCTTCTATCCTTCTACAATTACTACAATAAAACTGTGCTTTGCAGATACAAAATTGCTGAAGACAAACAATTAGGGCAATTTGAATGAAAATACAACACTGAAAATAGAGACTTTATAACAGAGCTTAAAAAATTATTTAAAAGCTGATGTTTGCATTGTATTGCACAGAGTAGCTGTAGAAAGCTATGGAAATCAGGTGACTCTAGAGAAAGTTTTAAGTCTCGTTTGTCTAAGAAACTGAATAAAACACAATTGTACACTTGTAGCTAAATCCCGCTCTTAGGAGTTCATGCAATGAATGAAGCAGAAAAGAGAAGAGTTAAGATGATTGAGAACGTGGAAGGAGACATTTATCTTCTATATTTGAAGAAAGTACTCCCTTACAGGAGTTTGAAAAAAATACTATAATAAAGAAAACATCCTGCAGCCTTAAATACAGCAAAACACGTTAATTTTTCTATTATAAAGACTCGACGCACTTAAAAATATATATACACACGCACACGTAGGTTAGCCATAGAAATGTTACCTTATTCTCTCAGCACGTTTCCTTAGAAACAACTTCATGTAGTCATCCTACACTAAAGCTAAAACATTCTCTTGTCAGGATCCTGTGCAATAACCCATCCTACGCTAAACGATACAGGCTCATCCTCCCTTTCCATCAGTTCATATGCAATAACTCTTCCTATGCTAGTTTGTCCACAACTCATGAATTTCTTTACTTACGAAAACATTTCCATGCAAATTACTTTCCGTGTAACCTTACCTCTTCCCAAACACCTTCTTCGTTCACAGTTTTGGTTCATGAAGTAAATTAAATCTAGAAAGACTTAACTAAAGATAGAAAATGCATAGTAAAAATGGAGCCTAGGGGAAAAAAAAACCACAAACAGCAAACTAACACTTGCAAAACTACAGTTAATGGACACTCAGTGCCAAGTACTAAAAATGAACAGGCAGGAGCTAGGAGAAATCTTCAAACAAATTTCTGTGGGAACAAAACCAAACCAAAATCCAAAACCAAAACAAAATCAACAAAAAGCCACCACTATAAACCTCTCAACACACTTCGGAGTAGGACTGCTAGCATTATGCTGAGAAAGATCACTGTGCTGTCTGCAAAGAAAAGAAATGCATGCAGAAACAGTTCTAGAAATATGAACTGCAGAATCCAAGCAGCTTTTTTGAGCTGTAAAATCCTCACTTGATAGAAATAAATGTCTGTTACATTATAAAAATAACCATAAAAAAAATAAGTCCTCTATCAATTCCAGACCAATAAAATCTCAATACATATTTCTCCCTGCAGTATTTGCTACCAACTGTAATTTACACAAACTGGAATTTAAGTTACACAGTCATTAATTAATTTATCTAACCTCCTTTCTTCTACCCTAAATATTCCCAAAGAGATCTAACCTAAAGTATCCTCTGCTGAAAGCAATGAAATCCCTCATTCTAATCTTTCCAACTTGCAGATGGTAAAGCCTTCAGCTCCAGGAAGTAGAGTGTAAGTAAATGAAGCTGAGGTGATAGATTTCCCCCTGCCCCAATCCATACACTTAGTTACACATCCACAAACTCTTAAATGAGTGGAATCTTCAATTATAGCTAAAATTATGTCATATTATTGATTTTTTTGAAATGATACAGTAAGAATGCAAAGTTCCAACATAAACTTTCAAAAGGTCAGAGTTAAAGGTCCACAAGCATTAGGATATGCCTTTATTGCATGATGCCATAAATTTCATACGCATGACTCAGATGCATCATTCACATTTAAGATACATGGTTTTCAAGGATAAAATTAATTCTGATTGATATCCTTTTCTCACTTTTCCAGTACAAGTTCCCAGGCCTTAAAAAGCAAACTGAACAATAAATATAGTTACATGAAACATCACTGATCTCACCACTACTCATCAAGATGACACAACTTCAGAACAGCACAGATTTCTTCTGCTTGACTTAATGGAATATACGAGGCACTTGAGCCCTGCACACAAAACATGAAAAGGACTTAAACCACACACAGAAGCTGCTTAATATTCAGAGGTAAAGCAGAATAGCATCTAGAATCTAGAAACCTAAGATCTGCTTCAACTTTGAGAGTCAAAACTGCTCAGACTGCAGCTGCCTTTACTCCCTCTAATTGTTACTTTACAGGAAACACGTTGTCTTCTTCCATGTCACGACATTATTTTCAATGTCAATCATTTTCAATCTCATACTTGCTTTCTGAAAGTTAGAAAATGGTTTAAAAAACTGCAAAGAACAATCGCACAAAATGAGAAGAAAAACACTGTTATTTTATGTTGAGATTAGACAGACCACACAAGTCAGAATTTCCACGCAATCATCTTAATTCTGTACAACACAATCCATTAAAAGCTACCTTAACATCAACTACCCACATAGTTGACCCAATTGATTAAGATGACTATTCTATAAAAATTGATGCTCATAACCAACCCTACTAACTTCATTGGGATTCCTGCAGAGCAAGAAAATGCATGGCCTTTGTTGGACTCTCCTTCACAGAAAGCAGGCAAAGAAACAATGCCTTTAAAGAAAGCACAACCCTTTTCAACCACCTTATTAGACACTCTCATGACATTCTGAAACTCAGCTTACTATAATTGGCATTCTGCGGCCCATCACATGGAAGTATAAGCTACATCTCTGAAATAACTCTATGAGAATTAAAGCATTACTAAATGTAAACTAGTGCAACAACTACACCAGTTTCCCCTTTTGTCTTGTTATGAGTTTAATATTTAATCTTCACTGCTGAATAGTTAAACACAATGCATATTGTTTACACAGTCATTCTTCTACTGTTAAACCAATATTAGAACAGAATAGAGACTGAGCAGTCACGAGGAAGGACTAGTTAATATTTTAGAGTGAAGTGGTTAATTTTTTATATATATTTTTAAATAGTCAGGAGCAATAAGTTACTAACTTATATGTGGGAGTGTTTCCAGGGGGGATGTGTTTGGTTATTTTTTGGTGGTTTTGGTCTTTTAATCCAAAATTTAAAGTCTTTTTTTCTGAGGCAAAACTTTGTAGCCAATCTCTTTGGGAATGTAACATAAATGCAGAACAAGACTTAAATCAACCAGATCTTTTGTGCACCCTGTTAGGCAAGACTTTCCAAAATGCTTTTCATTTATCTAAGCTATAGATCAATATTAATAAATAAATAAATAAATGGAAAAAAAGCAGCCTTCCACAGGTATAGCCTTGATGACTTCAACTGAAATGCACAGCCCTATTCCCTTCGTCAGACATTGCAGAAACAAGAGCAAGAACAAAATATTAAATGTATACTACTCTTTTCATGCATACTTTCTACTCATAGCCCGAACAAAATTAAAAGTTTTTTGTCAAATACTGCCCCAATGTACCTTCAGAAAGCAGGAGTCTTTCAAGATTATGAAAAATTACAGATTTAACAGGATAGCATTGCAAAGAAAAATACTGTTCTACCAACTGCTTTTGAAGTGGGTTTTTTCTAGCAGGAGAACTATTGAGTATTACAAACAAAGCCCAGAGTTTCTGTGTGTATGGGTGAGGTTATGTAAAAATGGCTGAAATTTAGCTCATTGACTCCTTGGTGAGAATTTCTGCTGTTGGTTTTTTCAGGGCAGGAAAATATGTTTGAAAACCTAGAACATTGTAAAATTGACTATATATAAATAAATTCCGTTCCCCCCACACCAAACAAACTGGAGGAAGGGAACCCAACAAACCAAAACCAACCCACACAGTTCACACGTGACTACCTCAGCACGTGAGAAAACTGTTCTGAACAAAATACAGATCCAGACCTAACACCCTGGTACTTGCAATTATGTGCAGATTTGCAAGTTAAGATGATTATGCAATAATTATTTCTTATCAGCGAGCAGCAGAAGTTTCATACTTGGGGGAGTAGGGGGAAATCCTCATGCTTTTTGCTTTATCTGCCAGCTATTCAACTGGCACATTGAAAAGACCTTTGTAATCATATTTTAACAATTTTGTTTCCTAATCTGTTCTGTTTCATTTGAATTATTAAAACCAAGAAATAAGATTATAACTTCAAAAATTCTCCTGCAATAAAAAAGTAAATGCTAATAAAAACCTTTTTCATTTTCCATAGATGTGATGCATATGCGTAAACATGCAGAACTTACCTATAGCAACATTACACATTTCAGAAAGCTATAAAGTCTGCATTCAGAGAGACAAAGATAATCATCACAATCTATTCAAAGTCAACACACATCACTAAAGCAGAATGCCCCGACAGTTCGTAGAAATAGCAATAAAACAACTATTACTGGAATCTTGCATAAAGGCAGTACGTGCAGGAAAAATATTTTGTCTGTCAAAATCTACTCATTGGAATATGAATTTGAAATACCTCAGAACTTGATAAAACTGAAAACTCTTTAAATGGTGATTAAGGTTTCCTAATTAGCATGATAATATCCATTTAAGACCTATTCCCACCTCTCTCTCACAAGACCAAAAATTTATTATCAAAATAAGCTATCAAATACAGTCTCTGGTAGGTTACAATCATAGGAGTATCATCAGTAGATAAGAGCAGTTGAATGTTACACTGACACACATCTCCACCAGCCAAATGTGGTAAAACATTTCAGTAAAACTACAAGCAGCAGAGCTGAATAAGCTCTTTCCTAGTAGCTGGTTGGAAAAAAAAAAAAAAAAAAAAAAAAAAAAAAAC
>VXBL01003409.1:289683-299742 GCA_013400195.1 Aramus guarauna
AAAAAAAAGTACCCTCACTCCCCCACTGATCAACATACAATTTTAAAGTTTTCTGCACCACACATCAAATCTGAATTTATTACATGACCTAGAAGCACCCTCCTCTTTACTTAGGTTTCCTTGAACTTTCTTCTAATTTCTTACATCAAGCCCAGTGTTCTGTCTTTAGCACAGACTAATACCTGCACATCTGAGAAAACGGGAGCAGAGGAAATAAAAAACAACCTTTGAACATTTGGTTAATTATATGTTGCCAAGTAAAGCACACACACACAAAACCACCCTGTGACAATCAGCACAATACTTGATTACACAATTTCAGCAGCATCAATGCCAATTAGCATTGGCCACTGATCCCTAACTCAGTCTGGAATCCATCTGCAGACCTAAACCCGATTAGGACTTTGTGCACAACAAATGTGAAATTGCATAGTTGGACGTTTATTTTTCTGCCTTAGTATCATGAGTTTTATTCAATTTAAATATTGAAGTAGCTAGGAAAAAAAAGGGTAAAATTACAAACAAAGTTAATGTATAAACATTAGTATGGAATTTATTTGAGCATCTCCAACTATTTTCTTAAATATTTCAGAGTTTAAGTTCAGGCTAACTTGTCAAGTTAACAACTAGAGACAAAACGCTACCATTAATTTCAATTTAAAAGGGAAATTAGTACAGCAATTTTAGTTCTGCCACGTAAACTGTCAAAATTAACTGCTAAAAACCATAGCAGACCTTCAGCTAACTGAAAGGATTTAACCTATAGAGAGAGCAAAAAAAAAAGCAAAGCATGCACTCTCTGAAAGAGTTGAGTGCAGTGATTCCTGGAACACAAGATACATGTGTATAATACAGCTCCCATTTGAATTATTTAAACACCCAGAAGCCTCAAAAACATTTTTCTATGGCTGAAGTGACTGTAACAATCCAACAAAGTCTCATTTCCATACGTACAAAGAATGACTGCACATGTATGTTCACCATTGATGCAGAAAAGGTACACAGTTTGTAATGGTAGTAGTTACTCTCACTAGGACTACTATACATCTTAAAGAACTCCAATGCATATTCTGAGTCCACTCAACACCTGCACAAGCAAAAGGGCATCTCAGTTATTTCTGCAATTGTTCCTTTGGACACTCACAGACAGCAAAGCATGCCTAAAGTGTTCACATTCCAGCAATTAGCTAGGCAGACTGGGCAAATATTAAAGGCAAATTATTAAAAAAAAATATTTGCTGTCTCAAGTTCTAACCCTGATTATAGTAAGGAAAAAGAAAATCTCGTTCTCTCCTTCTCCCTCAAACAAACAAAAAGAAAGCTAGGAAGTTCTCTTATTCCACAGATAAACAGACACTTCTCAAACTCACCTGGTATTTACAGTAACCTTGGTGAAGACAAAGTTGAAGAGTCACAGCACATGAAACAAGCCTTGGCAGGCACACACAGACCTAAGCAAACAGAAGAGGTAGTAGTAGCCTGCTACCAGCCATCCTGTTTGCTGGAGAATCGTGAAATGCATGTGACAGTTGCAATTTAAAGGACAGGTTGCTGTCACAGAACATTTATGAAAATAAAGAGCAGAGAAATACAGCTTATGAATGCTTAGCTTAAATTAGTTCAGTATTTTAGGTATTTCTTTTCAACTTTCATTCAACTTAGCCTCCAGCACAGCATTCCCATCTCTATTTGTATTTCCAAAGGTAACACTTAACTGTTTAAGGTATTTTCATGAAGCTCTTGCTACTCTGACATGGTAAGATTTGCACTGCAAACTGCTGCAGTTCATTAGCATGAATTAAGCTATTAGAGTGGCTGACATGAAATCTGACAAAAATATCACCTCATTCTGCGATCTTCCCAAGAAATTACCACAAATATGTATTAACAACTTCCAAAAATTTAAGGATGTTACTATTTGAAACTATTGCACAGATGCAACATTGGAGACCACTCAGGTATGATGGTTTGTCAGTTACATAATTATCAAATAGAATTTGATACACACAATTAACAATATAGAAGCAGCTTTGGAAGCTCAGCAATTTTGTCTAAGGCCTGTTCTATACTAAGAACCAGAAACAAGCAGCTTGGGGAAAAAAAAAAAAAAATCCATGCACATAAGGAACAAGTCATTTTTCCATTCCACATCTAAACCCCTCTCACTCTCCTCTGTGTCCATATTTAGCTCACGTCTCTATGCCGTTCCGGCTCAACCAAACATCTTTAAAAAATGCAATGGAAAGTTCTCCACTGTTACACACAGAGAAATAGGAGGTTTTGCTAAGATGAATCTTTCATCAGCATGCCTTACATTTCTATGTAAAAGGGCACACTATTATTACTTAACAATCTCTTTAATCACTTCCTGTGTAATTTCACTAAAGTAAACAGACTTTAACCAATCATCTGTCTATCCCACTGGTGTTACTAAAATATTAAGCATTCGAAAAGATATTAACATCCCCTCTTACTCTTATACTATCACTTCTGTACAGAGAAAGACTTGTACTATCAAGACTGGGTTCTAACTACAAACACAACTGTCAGTTTTGTCTACTGAAGTTCAGTTTTACATATTTTAGTAAAGCAACACAGTTACAACAGAAGCCTGGAAATTCACACTCTAGCCTTTATTCTGCAGAAGTAAATATAAATCTTAGGATTGGGGCTTCAACTGTGCCAGAAAATTCCAAGAGGAATTTTCATCTGCAAAATTTGCATAGTGGGTATCCACACTTAACCAAGTGATTTGACATACTTCGTTATGTGCAGATACTAAGACCAGTACAACAACCATTCTAAGTAGGGAGCTTTTTTTAATTACTATTTTTAACTATATGTGTGCTTCCAACCATAAAGCATGAGGAACAGTCATATGCAGAAGGAAAAAAAAAAAAAAAGTATACCCCTAACCAGGAGTAAAGAAACATCAAAACTCAAAGTTGAAAATTTAGATTTTTCTTCTTTGCCCTACTCTGATGGCATGTGCTAGGATGCTTGATAAATTGCTCACTCCACCCCTTCCATAACTAAGTTTACATAAAAGCCTCCTACCTTCTGAAACATGTCTCAGCTAGAAGGTTATTGACCCTCCTGTGTTCAGCCATCACAATGTTGCTACGACACTGTTTAAAGCAGATGGTAGAATTACCAGTGTAGCTTACACAAGGGGCATACTGGTCGCAAGATGTCAGATCTTTACAATGTTCATATTTAAAAAAAAAATTATAAAAAAATAATAATTTCTAGCTAATTTGTTTTCACATGCAGGAAACATCATATTTAAATTTAGAGACAAGCTAACATAAGCTAATTCTAAAACAAAATCTGCTACGCTTATGCCCACGTGTCTCCAAAATCTTGTGCTTAGGATATTTAGGAAAGTTGCTAGAATAACTACTATGAGCTTCTTCAGAATTTTTTCTAAATCAAGTTTTCTACCTCGTGGCCCCTATTCCAAATCAGAACACAGGCAGCATGCAGAGAGGCTGTTCTCCAGCCTCTCCTAAAGCTCAAGATATTCTCCAACCTAAAGGAGACTGAAAGGACAAAGCAGAAAATAAGATGTGGAGATGGAAAGATGCAACAGACACCAGAACTCTCAGAAATAACCAACTTATTTGAATAAAAAGGAAGTAAATGAAGCAGGGAAGGAGAAAAAACACAAACAAATTTTCCACATATTTCACCTCATTATCTTTCAACCCAATATCTTCTCAGCTGAATGGCCATGAAAAATAAGATCATTCTTTTAAACTTTCTTACTGTCTTTCCAGATAGATGTAGAATAATTCTCCCCGCCCAAATATGGGTCAAGACAGGGCAGAAGAGGGAAGAAAGACCCTAAATACAATTACATTTTAAAGTTCATGAACTACTAAACATAGGGAATGGAAACAGAAAAAAAATCCCAGAAGTATCAACATTGCCATGTATGAATCAGCAAACTACAGTCATGCAGTCTGCACAAATGTCCATGTCATTTCATTTAAATATAATTCAGAGGAACAGTAATGTATAACTATTTAAAGAACTCACGAACCATACATGATGAAGACACCACTGCAGAAGACCTAACCAGTTCAGTTTTATGAAGAATCACAGTAAGTAAAATAAAACCATAGTAAGATGAGCTAAATTATGGCAATTACACACAAGAACACAGATATAGCATTTCTGGACTGCAAAATTCATTGTTAGTCAAACACATGTATAGCTTAACAACATCTCATCTTGTATCATATAAGTACTCTGTCCTGTAGAGAAAAAAACAAAACAAAACAAAACCAGACTATGCAGAAAGAGTGCATTCCTGGAAGAGTGTTTTAACAGTTTTGAACTGCTCCAACCATCTCCATCAGGTCCTGTGCTGAAGAGTATTATGCAGTCAGGGAACTTGCCATTTTCTGAGTAATGATACTCAGTACTGAAGGAAAAACAAATAAATAAATAGTTTACCACTTAGCAATAGTTATTCGCCTGACATTTAATTTCACTACCCTAGTGGGATCTCATTCCAAATGTCTCTGGCTCTCTTATTTTCATGCAAAAGGAAGCTAATACATTTGCACCCTAAAATCCTTATTGCTCTACAGAATCACACCATGAGGTCAAGGCTGCAGATCTAACATAGGCAGTGGGCAGCAGGAGCAAGCTGGACTGCCTGCAGAACAGAAACCAATCAAGGAAAGACCAAAAAAGCTACTTGCCAATGACAGTTCTTTTACAAATCACCCGAATTGTGATTACTAATAAAATATCTACTGAAGTAGATAACCATAAGTGATTTTTATTCCCGTGAACATTTTCAAATAGAATCCATAGTACGAGAAACACAAGATTTCAGGAGAAAAGGATATTTTCCTCACAGTGACAGAGTAGCATTGCTGTGGGGTTCAGACTAATCCTTCATCAGGGTACATGAGATCCAAATTACTCAACAGTGGCTTTGAATTAAGAGATGCAGATTAGTTTAAAAGTAGCTACATGGTTTGTTAGACAAATATGTTCCGTGACCACATAATTTACTGTTCTTAAAACACTATAAATGAACATCAATGTCACATAATAAACATCTGTAGCACACCTTTTTTATCTTTTTTTTTGGCTCTAAGGAAAACAGAACACAAAAAAAACCCCTGTGCCCAAATTCATTATATTTGACAGAAAAATGTAATGCTAACAGAAGAATGACTAACAGCCACAAAGCAATTTTCCTTACAATAGAAAACTTTTGTTATTATTGATAACCTGCAGCATGTGTTGGAACAGTTTGCAAAGTGTATATTATTTTACCTGGCCCCTGATCAAGTTTTATGTGTTCTCTTCTCTGTGGTACTGCTGGCAATAGAGAATTCTGTTTTACAGTAGGGTTTTACTAGATAACTATATTTTATTTCACCAGAAGTGTCCCTCTACCTCTTAACTTTATATTTCAAGTTTAGAAACTACAGTCAGAATTCTATATGGAAAAGGAGAACAATTGAGTCACTCCCATAAATCTGTCCTATGATGACAGTTAAAAAAAAAAAAAAAAGACATTTTAAATAATTTGTCTTGTTATTAGAAGCATGAATCATCCAAGCAAAGGTGCAGAAAGAAAAATTCAACCAGCTTTCTATTTTACCTACAGTTAGTGATACAAGCACAAACTCTGAATACTTTCTTACTCTCAAAAGAACTTTGCACCTATTTGAACACATATAAGAAATTCCACTTAAACACAGGAAAAAACTTCTTCAGCTTGTGGATGTTTAAACACTTGAACAAGTTACCCAGAGAGGTTGTGGAGTCTCTGTCTTTGAAGATACTCAAAAACTAACTGGACGATGTCTTGAGGAACCTGCCATAGTTGGCCCTGCTTTGAGCAAAGGGGTTGAATTACACGATCATCAAAGGTCCCTTTCAACCTCAACCATCCTGCAATTCCATTTTTTAAGATCCTCTACCTCTGCCAAAGAAGATGACAAAAGAAAGGTTCACTAAAAAAACAACAGATCATTCCAATAATACTTGACACCTGTAAATCTTTCTTAAAGTCATCATCTCTAACCTATGGCTACCTTTACATGAAATGTCTAAACAATTTATACAACTCAGAAGTTAATGTTTCCTTGAACACAACTCTGCATGAAATTTTATCTACTACAAGAAAATAACTGCAAAGGAAACACTGTAGAAAATAGCATTAAGTCAGGAATTACTTCTCATAACTATTTTATTTAGAAATTAAAATAACTGACTGAAGTAGTAAGTCAAACTGTACTATTGATGACTGTCTCTGCTCAGATCAATTTCTCCTGAAAAGGGTCACAGGACTTCTTCTTAAATGATCATTCCTATAGCACAGACTTCCTTCACCAGCAGTCAGTAGGTGAAATTTCCAGCTTCATTCCTGGTACTAGTTCATATCTTAATATAAGGGAACAAGCATAAAGAAAATTAATGGAATCTAAAATTATTTTCCCACCTAGACAACTGTTTGAGTGAACACATTACTCTGATATGAGTTTAGAATCTTTAAAGATCAAACTGCTTGGTAAAGAGCCTGTTTTCTGCTCCTCCTCGTACAGAAAACAGGGAGTATCATATGACGTTCTCAGATAACAGGTTCAAAACAGAAGAGAGGAATTACTTATTCACACAATACATGAAGTATGGTGCGTACTGCCAGAAAACATGGTAGATGCAAAAAAAACCATACATGAGCTCAAAAGTTTTTAAAAGTTAAGTGTATTCATGAAATACAAATCCATACAAAACACCATTCCCATTGAGAGACTGGGAGAGCTGACCTAAGAGTAACCCTATACGCTTGCCTAGAAAAGAGCGTAAGAATAAAGTACCTGCTGTCAAATACTGCTTAGCTGTGGGAGACAAGCAGGACTTGAAACAATAGTCCTGTCACATACTAGGATCCCAGGGCTTTAGGCTTCAAGAGAGAATAGCAGATTAGCCCAGTATGGCTGTTCCTGTGAAGAATGGTCTTTATGTTGCCAAAAAAGAAACCAGAAAAAAGCTAAGACATCCAGCACATCACTTCTCCAAGAGAGAGGCGAAACATGGGTTTGAGTTTGTGATACTATCCATAAAATATTTAGCGCTCTAATGTTGCCTGAGAAGATAATTTGCTTCCCCACCTTTCATAGCCTTTTTTTAAAGACGTCCAAAGAAACCAGGGTGGACTAAAGATCTTTTCCATCAGTATTGTAATTAAAGCAGGATTGACCAAAGGTTTCCAATGACTTATAAACGACTACTAATACAAAGCTGAAGAAAGTAACATGCAATTTCAGGAAAAAAAAAAAGATGCAGTATTTAAGTAGTTCAAATATGTATTAAGATATTGAGGAAAACAAACAAACCCAAAACAACTCCACAACCCTTTTTTGTCATCTCAAAACCCAAAAATACTTCAGGTCACCATCAGTCACACAGCTCTACTCCACAACACCATCATGATGAGCATACCACTAAACACAGTTCAGTGCTAGAGAAAATATTATATGCACATGCAGAGAAAAGCGGTACGCATTACGTATCCCACAATCTGTTAATCCAGAACACATATCAACACAAATTTCTGGAAACATGGGCTTTTGAAATTCAATAAAACCCTGCCACGTTCCTCTAACCTAGCAACATAAGCAGGAATCCCAGCAAATCGTAAGTAGCGTGGCTGGATACATGCTAACATATCTGTATCCTAGAACACTTAATCTTTTCAGTAATTATCACCACTATGAATAGTACCAAAAAAAGCAACTGAATAAATCACCAAAAGTACTGATTACTTGTACATGGAGTCCCAATGACCTTCCCTTCCTAAAGGACATCCAGCATTTTTTACACAAGATGAAAATTTCTTTTATGTTAGTTCCTTGTACATACTATGAATTTCTTCAGGCTGACACTGTATTTATGGTGAAGTCTCCTCCTCAAAAACAGGCTGTAGCAAGACTGTAAGCCCCCTTGAAATTATGCAGACTCACTTATTTGGTGAAGATACAGCTTCAAAAAGCTTCCTATATTCCCAAAACATCACATCACTCACACTTGCAGTCTTATTTTGAAAGGAAAGAGTATGGTCCATACTGAAAGAAAAGGAAATTTAGAAAGCAAAACATTAAGCAACCTCATGGTAGAGCGAATCTATCAACTGCACACAGTTTTTCCTATCAAGAGTTTTTATGTACTTAGGTGGGGGAAAACAGCTATCCAAAACCTCGTTAAACCTTGAAAGCAATAGCGCATTTGAAGACGAATATTACCAAGCACACTCCTCTGCTACAATTCTGTTCGACTGCAATAGGTCACACAAAGTCAATATTCTGTGATCAAAACTGAACATTCATGTTGATAGAGTCAGCAATATCAGTAAAGTATGGCTTCATGCATAAATAATCAAGCCATGCTTCTAAGCTCCATGAAGAAAACAAAACAAAATAAACAAAAAACCCCCATCAATAAACGCAGGACTTTGAATTTTTCCTTCGAAAAACAAAATCAAGGTGTCTGGTATCTAACATATCTATGTATCACTGAAAATGTTTTTCTGAGGAAAATATCAACATTCCTCAGGGACGCCAGACTTTGAATATAGATCCATTAACTTTTAGCCACAATAAGAAACACAAAATACTTCACAGGTATCTGACAGAACTTAATTCTCTATAACACAGAGATTTAACTCCCGGGTACCTCACAAATAAAGAGCCCTCCTGCAATTCCACCCCACATATGTTACAGAAAAACAAATGTGTCTCCTCTCACCCTGACACTGCATCCGCAGAGCAGAAGAGACTGCTCTGAATCTTGCAGACTTTACCTCACAGTGAAAAACATTCAATGCTGAAACCAGACACAGGCAGTCTGGATTAAACAGATGGCACCCTATTTAGAACAGTTTCACTGTTAATAACATGATAATGGCATTCCTCCTGGAAGTCTTCTCATGTGCTCCCAATATCCCTATTAAAAAACCCTGAAACCCAGAAGTAGGGATACATCAGGATATTAAAAAAAAAGCACTACAGTCTGTCCTAAGATTCTGCCAGCATGATGATATAAACCAGTGATTATTCTCATTCTTATAAGAGCATCAGGAATAAATATAACAGAGTTCCTATTCTGCTATGAAGAAACAGCATTATTGTATCATCTACAATTGAAGAATGATTTAAGCCTTTATAAGTCACTGAGTAGTTAACTTTTACCAGTTTCTTTTCAGATGAAGAGGACTACATACTCAACCTTGAGGAACATAAGAATAATTTAATTATCCAGACACTAATGCAATCAACACTTAATTACATAGCCATGGCATGCAAAATGCCAAGCTCCCTAGAGACAGATTCTCAATGGAACCATGCAACCACCTCACTCAAGAAGCAGTTGTCAAGAGAATTCTTAACTTTCACTTACCTTTGCACTTCCAGTATTTCAGGATGTCTCCCCACTTCTCCTACGGAAACAAACAGCGATGCTCTTTTAAGAAATATCCACCGAAAACCAGAAGTCCGCTCCTGGTGCCAGTTGGGCTCGCGAGCACCTCCGACTTCCCCCACAACTTCTTCCCCTGACAAGGTGAACCCCGAGGGCAGGCAGCGAGAGGCCACTGCCCCGGGCCCCGCGGCCGCTCCGCCGCTCTCCGCGGTCAGGGCCGGGGGCTCGCGGGCCCGGGGCTTACATAACCGCTGGATGCGGGGACGCTCCCCTCTGCCCGCCCCTCTGCGGTGCCTAGGGAGCCGCCGTCTGCGGGGAGAGAGAGGCGGGAAGGGAAGCCGAGCGCGGCGCCCCACACCACAGCGAGCGGCGGTGGCGATGGCGGGAGGGGGGGGGAACAACAGCTCGCGCCCCCGCACGCGCAGACCCTGCAGGCTTCCGTCCCCGCTCGCGTACCCGGCAACGGCCGGCAGGCAACGGCCAACCAGGTGGGGGGGGTGGGGAAGAATCCTTGCTGCCGCCCCGGGCCTGCTGCCGTCCCAAGCCCCGCCCGCCCGCCGCCACCACCCAAGGGCTCCGGTACCGACTACTATTGCCGCCGCCGCCCCCTCA
>VXBL01003409.1:302073-352449 GCA_013400195.1 Aramus guarauna
TCCTCCGCTGCCACCTCCAGCCACTGCCAACCCCGCGACTCAACAACGCACCCGCCCATTGGGCCGCTCCCGCCNGCGGGCTTGGGAGGGGAAGGGTAGGGGTTGGCGGAGATGTCTGCTGCACCAGGCTGTGCCCCGGAGCGGCCTCGCGCAGCCGCCGTGTCCCTTATCCGCGCCCCGTTAGACGGACTCCCGCCCCGCCCGGGCTAGAGGGCCTCGGCGCTGTGCGGACCCTCTCCCCCCTGGTCTCGGGGCGCCCTTTCGGCCCTGCCTTTGCCGGTTTTGCTAGCGGAGAGCGCCCGGCTGGTGCTGCAGCGCAGCCCGCTGCGTGTGGGCGGGAGTGTTCGTGTGCGCGTAAACCGCTTTCCTGGCTAGGGTGCAGACTGCGGTTTAATTTGGGGGGAGCTTTTCGGGTAATGACAGTGTTAGAGCTCTTCTTCAGGTTTCCTTCTGCAAGAGAAGGCTCTTTGCTTGCCTCCAGGGCTTGGGGTCTTCAAGAGTTACAGGCTTCGAAGCCGTGTTCTTGGCACCATTGCATTCCAGTCAATTCTAAAAATTAAGTACCTGAAATCTCTTCTTTGCTATGAGATATCTGCAAAACTGGGGAATCCTGGCTCAAAGGTGTCTCAGGTGCTTTGTGAAAATAGATATTTCAAAGCCATCATTATTTTCTTCCAGTCCTTTGTGATCTCAGTGAAAATGTTCACCTTTCCATCTACCCTCAATGTTTATAATGAGAACCTTAATATTTTCATAGTTCTCTCAAAGGTGTATCTAAATAAAGCATATGTTTCCCATCATCTGCCCTGTACCTATTTATTGCCACAGTTATGTTTGAATTGGAGGCAACTTAAAAGGAGCTGAGGAGCAAAGGCTTTGTTTTTCTCATGTTTTTCTTCAGAGCCTGGTGATCATAGCTCTGCCATACCTAAATTAGAAATTTCCAAACTGAACTCAAAGCTTTTTATGTACTCTGGAAAGCTGAAAATTGGTGGGCCCTGATGTTGCTAAAGTGCATTTATAGACATTAGAAACAATTGTTTTTCTGGCACAGAAAATTTGCATAGCTGCTTCATGAACATAATGGTGGTGGTGACTTACAACACAATAACACTTAAGTCTGCACAGTTTGCCTTGTGCTTAATCACCAACTTCTGAAATGCCATAAAGTCTGTTAGCTCTTTGTTCTACAGTATACAGCCCAGAAGATACTTCATGCAGTGGTATGTGCTTTGCAGTACTTCTTGTAATCTCCCTGGTTTTACTGTACAAGGTATTGTTTTTTGTAAGTGTGTGAAAATAAGCTGATACCCTCTGAGAAATAAAAAACTCCTATCTTTTCTTGTAGATATGGGGCATGGAAATGAACACGGCCATGGCCATGGCAAAATGGAACTCCCTGACTACAGGCAATGGAAGATAGAGGGTACTCCACTAGAGAAGGTCCAGGAAAGGCTAGCTAAACGCGGTCTTAGGGATCCATGGGCTCGGTAAGTATGAGAGCCTCAAAAATAGTCTTGATATGTCATCTTATAGCATCAACTGTACCTTGTCATTGCAGATTATTCTTTCTTTAGTAAAAATAGTGAAAATGCATCTAGAATATATTAGCCAGAATTTCAGTTAAGTCTTTATTTACTTTTTTGCGTGGAGGTCACGCCTTGCATCACCTTGAGCAGCCTCCACATTTTGCAAGGCACCAGTGTGCTCTGTGATGTTTCATGATGATACAGATCAGGCACAACAACCAATACCTCATCCACCAAAGCATGTAAGTAATATTAGGTTTTGCACACGAGTAACCTATCCCTTCTCCACAAAGAGATTGTGTGCTCAGATCTTGCTGAAGTTGATGAAACTTATGTAGACATTCTGAGTAGGAATAGCATTCCTCATGTACAACAGGAGGCCTTTATTTGAAAAGAAGAAATATACTAGTATACAAGGTGGAATTTGATTCAACTGTGCATTTCATTTTGCTAAGCAGTGAATGACATAATGGAAGAGAAGGTAGATAACATAAGAGGTAAAAATCTGATCTTCCATTAAGTTTTCCCACTCTACAATGAATACCTCTTTTTTAGCTAGAGCAATTCTGGATCATTTAGGCAGCTGTTATAACAGGGCTTAACATATTTCTCCCACATAATGAATTATGTAATACTTTGCTCAAGTCCTCTTTAATCTTGGGGAATAAAAATGCTAAATGTCTTGTGCTGTGTAGTCTGGTTCTTCTGTAAGGGAAAAACTGCATAAGCAAAGTATTCCAGGAGCATTTATAGAAAAGGCTTTACTTCAAATCACCACAAGAAAAATGTAAGGGCAAACATCATCTGTTTGTGACATGCTATAACCTCTGGAGGGGTTTGGGATTGACAGCACTTTTTTCCTTCCTTTGGAACAGTTTAAGACTGATAGCATAAAGTGTAGTTTTGATGATTATAAGAATCATTTGAGATACTAGTCCTTAGGATTATTGCTAACCAATGAACTTTGCAGGCCTGCGTCACACTTAATGTTGCCTCTATTTCTGTGGAGTGCAAACAGTGTTAGCTTTTTTTTTTCCCCTTTGCTTCAGACAAATATTTTTTTCAGCAAGCAACAGGCTTATTCCCATTAAAAAATGGACATGGTTTAATATTACAAATTTAGTAAAAATTAAACTGATTTTTAGTGCACACACTTCCAAGTTCAGGAAGTGCTGCAAAACAGCAAACTGGAAAAAAGCTTGGGTAACATTTGTTGCCCCTCCTAGATTAAAAAAAAAAAAAAAATGTTTCTCCGGTAAGAGGAGGGGATTGAGCCAATTATGTGAGGAGTTGAAATAAGGAACAAAGTCAAACTCTTAAAGCATGAGATGATTCTTCCTGAACTTTTTCAGATTTTTATGTAAAGTAATATTTCAGTTCCATAGGACAGGTACAAGTATCACGCCAATCTTCCTTGACAAAGGAGAAATTTAAGTATCAAGTTATTGGTATCAAGTTATTGGCTTCAGTCATCGGGAAGAAGATTGCATTATTAATATCTTGCGCTGGAAGTCTTGAAAAAGTAACCCTTTCTAGGGCTCTCCTCTTTGGTATATTAAGTTCCTTTTAACAGAGGATCAGCTTTCCACCTTTGTAGCAAATGGACATTAATGTACATATTCAGTAAAGAATAAGCTGTGTGGAAGATGTCATATTTGGAAACCTAAGTTTTTATAAATTAGTGCCCTATACTAGCATCTAGAAGATACTCTTCCCTGCCAATATGCCTTCATCCCTAGTCACAGAAACCATCTGCACAAGGGTATTATCTATGAACATAAATACTTGACCCCCTTGTTTAAAAACCCTGTATCTTCTCCTGAAATGATGGTTCTGATTTTATTACTTGTTTCTGTGCAAATGTTTTTGGGGTGTTTTCTTGGTTGTTTGTTTTTTTTTTCCTTAAGGACCTCGAGTCCTTAGAAGAGACAAACTGTGCCCACCTCTATAGATTACACTGGCTGTGCTACACATAAATACTTGTAGTCAGTTATAGCAGTGACTAACATTTCAATAATAGTGTAGGTTGAAAACAGTAAGGCAAAACAGTGTGAGCTTTGTAAACATTCTGTAGCTTTTTAGCTAAACACAATCTTTTCAGTCTTGGGTTTGGTTTTTTTTTAATCAGTTTTAGTAGGGTTTTCTGACCCTGTGTTGTATTGTAAAACAGAAAGTGCCTCCGCACTAGGATGAGTTTTCTATGGCTGGAAAAACTTTCCCTTTTAAGATTTAACTCAACTAGATACTATCTAGCACAGTCACTAGCCTTTGTAGTTACTCCATTCCATGCATGTGCTAAGGGGTTCTGATTTTGTTTCAAAAGGTAAAAACAGAATACAACAATTACATAAGTTTGGGGAGGTGATTCTGTAACTAGAATTATGTTGTTTGCTGGGTGCTTGTATCTCAAATTATATGTATAAAGGATTAGATTTAATATAGTGAACTTTACTTGTTGCAACGCCTGATACTTAAATTATAGAAATGTTACAGTCTCAATGTATATCTAGTTGAAATACCTTCATGTTTCCCTGCCCCCAAACACTGGTAATGTTTATCACTCTGGCTCCACTGATCTTGTTTTATTCTTTTGGTTTAATTTTTCTTCTAGTAATGAAGCCTGGAGATACATGGGTGGCTTTGCAAAACCTGTCACCTTAACAGAAGTCTTTACTAGGGGACTCAAGTGGGGATTTGCAGCTTTTGTCATAGCTCTTGGCATTGAATATACACTGTTTCCTCCAAAGAAGAATGGAGGCCATCACTGAAGATCAAATATGACAACTTAATACTTATTAATTACTAATCCGAAACATACATAAGCATGCTGCTCGCTCTGTACTTACAACATGCATATTAAAGTCTATCACCGACAAAAACATGTTTCTTTGATTTTTATTATGCTTTTGTAGAAGGATCAAAAAACATAGCCAGAGCAATTTACCTGACTTCAATCTGGGGGAAAAAAACAAGACATACATATGCTCTTGGGTTTATTGTACCATCTTTTAAAGAATGGAGGAAACTATCAGCCAACCTCTTTCAAGCCCTGCCAATATTCTATTAAATGGAATTGAGAAAGTATGTTGCTTTTAAGAGAAAAAAAGTACTGTGTTAATTACAGGTTTAATAATGATTTTTTGCTAGTAAGTGGGAATGAATGACTTGTAATTTCTTAAAAATATAATTTGTTAAAGTTGTATAAAAATATAATTTGTATAAAAATATAGTTTGTTACCATTCACTCTCTAAATAAAAAGATTACCTTTAAAAAAGTACCCAAAACTGCCTCAAAGTATATGAAAATACTAAAACTTAGACTTAGTCCTATTGAAAAATTAATTTGGTAGACACTGGGCACCAAAACAATATGCTGTGTTAACATCCAGAAATAAAACATTACATTGCTGACACATCTACTAAGTAAAAGCAGAATGTTTCACTCAGCAGTAACTGTACTTTATCCCAATATGACTTTGAATATACTTGAGTGTAATGTGGAAAAAGAGAAAGAACAATTTCTTTTTTCCTTTGTCCTTGTGTATGAAGTTGTAAATTTGTAGTAGTACAGCTTGCTTTATTTTTACACCTAGTCTCTTTTAATACTTTCTTTTAAATTTCCTATTTTTTCCTTAAATTATCTAACCGCTCTTGGAATGCTTTAAAAATGCACGGAGGACTGTAGTAGAAAAGGGCCTGTTGGCAGTATACGTCCTCTGCAGCACTAGGAATTATAATTGGCTGAATATTATAGACTCAGAGTCGTTTGAGTTGGAAAAGAACTTTTAAGATCGAATCCAACCACTAAACCACATTCCTAAGTGCCACATCTACATGTCTTTTAAATCGAGTCGCTCAACCGATTCCCTGGGCAACCTGTTCCAGTGCTTGACAATCCTTTCTGTGAAGAAATTTTTCCATACTCAAATCTAAACCTTCCCTGCTGCAACTTCAGACTCTTTCCTCTTGTTCTATTTCTTGGGAGAAGAAACCAACATTCATATCGCTTGTAAATTTTGCTATGCCATTAGTAACATAAGCTAAAGAGGGTATACTATCTCATTTTTTAATCCAGAGTATCTGTGTCACTTAAAAGCAAAATTAGACAAGTAAGAAACTGTAAATGCCACTAGACAATTACATAGTGTACTTTCATGGTGAAGAAACTGGAAAGTTTAAGTAATCCTATCAGAAATTGCAGGTTTACAAAAACCTTGAAGGTCCTACCAGAACATGGCGCTTTTTTTGTTTTCATATCTATATATTCACACACAACCTTTCTGAGTGACATTGTAACAGAGCTTTATTTTTAGAGTAAATAAACATCATCTGTTATTGTGGGAGTACAGCTGTATTGTTCAGTGGAGTTTGTCATCTCTGCATGACATTGCTCAAGGCACTGTTCATAGGGCGAACATTTGTTTAATAAACTTTTCTTGCCTGATTCTTTCTCCAACCTCACTGTCCAGTTGCATCATTCACTGAAAAGCACATCAAGAACCTACTGTGTAAGGTCCATTGCACAAAATATTTCTATATATTTCAGGCAGTCCCACCCAGAACACACCTTTTCAAAGGCTGGTATTCACTGCTTGTTTTCTATCTGGGCCCAAGACTACAGTTCTTAACTGAATTTTAGATGGTTGTTCAGAAAAACAATGAACAGAGCTACCATTACATGCAGTATTGGTGAATCTTGCAGTTAAGGTATGTGCTTCTCTCTTCAGCTGGTCTTTGTAATTTTAATTTGGTGTGCAGTACTGGCTGCCCCGCCCATGCCCCAACTCTGTTGCAGCTGTTAAAGAGGCATAAGCCTGAAAGAAAAAAAAAACTTTAAGCAGTAGTTGCTGTCCTATTCAGTTTCCAGTTGGGAAAGTTTGTTTTCATGTTCTTCTGTATGTATGCTTTTCATTGTTTTGGGGTTTTTTGTTTGTTTGATCTACATTGAACGCTTCAGAATCTAAGGTAAAGTTGCTGCAACTTCCTGTAGAATTAGTCTTTTTAAATAAGCCTGCCACTTCACTGATATAAGCAGACCGTTCTGTTAAAAATTAAGAGCTTTGTTTACGTTAGCTGAAGAGATATTCATACATTATTTTATTTTCAAGCACTAGCAGATGAACACAGATTTAGAAGTTACTGTAATTGTATTTTCAGCATACATAACCTTGGTATGTTGCTTCGTTCATTCAGACCAAAAAATGTAAAATACATACAAATGCAGTTTGGCTGCTACTTAAACTAATGCATTCCTTTTTCAAAACAGATCATTTTGTTTATCAAGACTTTATTGTATATGGAGAAAGTTAAGACAATCAAAATTTTATGTCTTCTAATTTCAGCCAGTTTCCAGAAAACTCACATGCAAGCAAGTAATCTCAATTTAATTGCCACAGATGCTCCTTTAAAGATTTAAAAATTAAATTCATGCATAAGTGCTGTCTTGTATGAGGAAGATCATAAGAATCAGCCTTACCAACAATCTACATAAGTATATTGGGCATATTCACTGTCAGACTAGACTAGTTTAGGTAAAATTCACGAATTTCTGAATTAAGGTGGTATCATTCAATGGTTTAATAGCCAGTTCGCAGCCACTGCCCTAAACAACTGCCTTAATTTACGAAGAACATATTTTGCCAATATTGTGGAATATAAAAATGTCTCATCATTATTATACATATAATAAAGATTTTTATTTTACGGGTATTGTAATACTAATCCTGACTGGGGATCGAGTATTTCCTGTGTATTAAAATAACAGTACCAAATCTGTCTTCACTGTAACCATAGCAATGGCTGTCCTTACATTAAAATAGCCTTTCTACCAGCACCAGGTATTTCACAGTATGAAGAACAGGGTCACAAACAGCAGTGGCACCTGCAGGTGAGGAGCATACATGATTGTAGTACCAGTCAAGAAGCTCTTTATCTTCAAATTCTGAAAAATAGAACTGATTATGCTCCAATTTCTGAAATGTAAGTGGAAATCCCATCTCCATCAGTCAAAGAGCTGGTTTTGCTCACCTGGAAAGATACTCATGATTTATCTATTGTTTTTGCTAATGCTACCTGTAATATTTACATAATTAGCATAATTTCAAATTTGTATGTTACAGATAAATTAAAGCAGCTAAATCATTCCAGTACAATGACTACATTGTAGTATAAACTGGATGTCTCTGAAACTCCTATTTCAGAGCGTAATAGAATAACTGTTCTCATGATGCGAGACAGTTGCAGTTTAAATAGCAAACTGTGTGTTTGCGTTGTTAACCTGCCTTGAAATCTCTCCTGAAAAGCTTCCTACAAAAATCTTCTTTGTTGAGCTCTTCAAACTACGAGCTTCTATCCTGCAATTAGATCTTTGTCAGATCAGCATTTATTAGATAAGACTTTTTACAACAATGCAAGTGTATTTTCTACATGCAGCTAATTGAAGTTAGGAGTGTGTGCTTCAAGGGGTTTTACAAGGAACATGCTCAGAACCCATGCTTGTCTTCCAATTAAGTTTACCGATTTCATCATAGGTATCAAAACATTCAGGGATTCATCCAAACTGTTTTACATGTATGACAGGGAACTGATTTTACAGATGCTCTATACATATATCCTCAGTTGTAAGCCAAATAGAAATCTGAAATTCAGATAATCCTTCAACCATTGTTCCAATGGAGAAGAAAACCCCTTGAAAAGTCTCTTCCCTTGTGACTTAGCCTTTTTAAAATAATAGTAATAAAAGCAAAACCAACACATAACAAATGAAACTACGGACTGAAGTGCAGATAGAATGCACTCACCTTGATCATACTAAGTCTGATTTTGAAATATATAACATAAAAGATGAGTACATAGTATTTTAGGAGGCATAAATCCTTAAAGATTTTTTGTTTTAAATAACTAGGAAAATCTAAAAAATTAAATGAAAGCATATAAAGAGAAATACATCCAAGCCAGAGATTTACATCCAAAGCCCTCCAAATTGAAACATACAGGACCACTCAGTCACATCTAATCTTACTGGCATGCTCTATGTTCTACATTTACATTGATTTACAGTTCCAGTTTACATAAGAACCTATCAATGAAGACAATATAGTAGTTCAACTTAGAAATATGGGGAGGGGAAAGAGAATAAAAAAAAAACTTGCATACAACTCATAAATGTTTCCTATAAAAATGTGGAAACTGTTCAGTAAGCATCTAAAAATCAAGTAAATTAAGGAAAAAGTGGAGTAAGTAAACAAGAGAGTATATTGGTCACTTAAGTAAGTAATGGCTGTGTTAAATTGGTAAATCATTCATTAAAAAAAATTCTTCTTTCATAAGCCTGGAGCCATACTATCTCCTTAAACCTCTTCTATTAGCCTATAGAAGTCTTTATGAGTTTGTACGGAATAGATCTAAGGAGAAAGTGAACATACTGATTCACAGCAGGTAGCTAGTTTCCTTCTGAATCAGCACGAATCCAATGCTGTATCTTAGTAGCAGGGATACTGTGATACCCTTGAATGACTGATATTAAAGTGAGAGCCTGACTGTACAATTTCAGTAAGAATCCAGATATTTTTTCATGACACAGAGCAGTTGCTTGGTATCTGACCAAATTCTAATGTGGGTGATTCATTCTGCCTCCGTTTTCCCTGCAGTTCCAAAGGCAGTGTGACTCTTTGCACAACAGTGCGATATCCCAGAGTACTGTGCTTCCACTGGTATATTTTTAGCAGCACAAAAAATGACTCACTGTTTTGTAAATGCTTTGAAATCCATTGAGTTGGGAGTTATACATGATGTATCTAATTTCACCACATATGGAAGTGGCTTTTGCCTATTTCAGCAGATAAAACAGCCCAGGATTTTAGATTTAAGGCCTTTAAGAAAGCAGCTACAATAGCACCTCAGAGTAAGTTACTTCATGTAAGTTGCTGGTTTATACCAAGGGAATCACAACACTCACTTTACAGGTACAAGGCATTTAAAAATTTACTGAAGACTGTAAAACAAATAGGAAGCATACAACTCTCACACACCTATACAATACTACCCTGACTATGAACAAACTCAGAACAATAGAACAAGACACGAACCAAGGGCTTCTCCCAAAACATATGCCCGCACTTACCTAAGTCTGCAATTCTCACTGGTAAGCCGTCTGTTATCAGTGAATGACTACTGGGACCAATACTGTTTTGTCTGCCTCATACCAACAAGGGTACAAAAACCATAGTCTCATAAACGTCTATACACATACTGAACTCAAGACCATCCTACCGCCACCCCCTTCTCACAGCGCTGCCAACACCCCCACTAGTCGGAAGCCATTTTGTGTGTAGCCGACACTCAAAAGCGTCGGCGGCAGTTTGCGCGCGGGAGGAGCCGTCTCTTCCGCCACGGTGCCGCTGCCATCTTGTGGGACCTGGGCAGGTTTGTTTGCGCAGCGTCGAGTTTCATCTCCTGAGGTAGACTGTAAAGCAAAACGAAAAGCATAATTTTTCTCTTGCCTCGCCCCAAAATACCTAACGGCTGGATTCACGATAAAATCGTAAATGTTAGCGAACGTGGCTCGGTAGATGTACAATGATAGTAAGGTGGCTAAAGCCAGGTCCCTCTTCCCTCTGAGGGCAGATCTCCGCCTTGAGCAGTGTTACTATCTAGGGGCAGAGGCGGCTCTGGTCTCCAGTAGCCGTAGGAGGTACGAGCGGAAAGTGCTCTGCGTGTCTTAAAATGTGAAAGAGAAGCGATAGTCGAAACCACACCCGCTGCTGGGGAGGCTGTTGCGAGGCCAGTACCGCCCCGTCCTCCTTCCTACTCCCCGTGCCGGACCTGGCCCTGCTGCTGTAGATGAGACCTCCCCGGCGCGTTTGGGTGCGTTATACCTTTCCCTCTTCTTTCCTCCTATCTTGCGCCTTCAGTATAGACGCCCCACACACCGTGCTGCGCGATTAGGCCCTCCTTCCTGTCTAGGCGCCGTCCTCACCGGGGAGCAGGCTGAGCTGAGCGCGCAGAGCCCAAGCGCCCGGCGCAAGTGGGGCCTGAGCTCGACGTTGTTTTTTGAGGAGAAGCGAAACCCGATGCTGCTCATCCGCCTGATACATTTTTTTCTTTTGCAGAGTGGAGTTTCCTCGCGCTTTATTTTCCAAGGGTGATTTAAAATGACGTAGTTAGAAAGTTGTGTGGAAATTTGCATAAACTCCCTGCGGTAAAACCCGTTTTAGTTTGTGGTGGGATTTTTGTTTGCGTTTTTCTTTTTTTTTTTATTAGGAGGACTGGGGTGTTAAACTAATGCATCTCTAAATGGAAATGAACGTGGTCACTACCAGTTTACACGGAGAACAAATGATTTAAGCCTAATACAGTAATGAGAAATATGGAAGTAATTGCAGGATATCCCGTGTTTTCCCTAAGTATGTCGTACCAAATCCTTTCTTTTATAGGGAAATGTGAAAGTTGTGAGGCATGCTCCGAACAATTCAACTCTTTGAAAAATACCAGCTGATCGAGACTTAAAATGCAGTTACCTTTGTGTGGTTTCACCACCTCTAACCCCTTCAAACAAAGCAGAGCAGAGGAAGCAGCTAGTGCCTCCTGCAGCAAAGTAACCTCCTACTCTCTTCCTCTAGTGTAGGGGCTTCCACATGAGCTCATCTTGTGAAACAATGATCATTTTCAAAATCTGAACTACACCCACTGATGTTACATCCTGTTTTTGCTGCTGCAGAGGTGGTTGTGAAACGTTCCAGAAACAAATGCTGTCATAAATGACAGACTGTAGACTATGTTCAGAGTGTAAAAAGTTTCCTTGCTTCTATGAAAGACCTTCCCTCTTAATATGAAGCCTGGTATATTGATTTATCGTTAATCTTTGCCTTGATAGTCATATTGGCATTTATATGCTGTGCAGCATTTGTGTTGCAATCATGTGAACGAGGGTTTCATGCATGGTATGGTAACAGCAAAGAGTAAACTTGCTTGAGTCTTGTACACATATACCAGTCTCCACTTGTTAATGCCAGCAAGGAGTTACCGAAGCCATGTGTGTGAAGTTTTAGTATGTTGTTATTTCCTGCTCCTTGGGGGAGAAAAAATTGGGGGGGGAATCTGTCCCTGATTTTGATTGTATTCTCTATGGACTGGGGCCAGTGTGAAATAATTAAAAACCAGGAGTATAATTAACTTTATTAGCTTCCTAGAATATAAAGAACATACAGATATTTTTCTGCCTGTTTTAGTGTGGAATGGAAATTATTTGCATCTGAGGAGTAAATATGCTTGATAATATTCTTAGATGTTTACCTTAAAAAAATTATTCTTGTGAACCTTGTTTACAGTGTAATACCCAGGGTCAAAAGTCAGTGCAGATTTAGACATGTATGCCTGTGTCAAAGGTGGTTTCCTCTGCAGTCTGTGAGAATTCGTCAGCTTTGAAATCTTACGCTTTGTTCAGGAAAGTCTGAAAGTTAATGAAACCCAGAAATTTGTATTTAAGTGCACTTTGGTATTATCTACTTGAGGTGTGTTTTCTCTCAGACCTCTCTTGGGGACAAAAGGACAGATGAGTCACCCTAGAATCAGTGATTTTCTTTCCAGAGACCCTAAGACTATTTCCCAGAAGAGCCCTTCCTCTGTGAAAATTTGGGGTGATAGTGAACTAAAATAGCGAGACTTAGAGAAGACACTTCCCTCACCAGTTATTTCCCTCAGCGTGCCAGGGGTTTTCCTGGTTCTTTGAGTACAGAAGGAAAAGAGATTCTTGTTGTTCTGTGTGTAGGCCTGCCCCTTTCACTCACTCTGCCCCTGATGTTATGAACATGATCTTGCAGTAGCCTTTCATCTGGCAGTGGTGGTTGTCAGCTATTTGGAATGATTCTGGATTTCTTATAAATCGGGAATGTGAATGAGAATGTGTGCTCTAGGTTACTTTTTTTCAACCATCTTCCTGTTCCATGAACTTTGCATTGAAATCTTAACTCAATACATGAAACATTGAAGAGGAAAATCTTGAGTTTTCTTACAGCAATATTGGTAAATTACACATATACATGAACACACAAACTGTTGGGGCAGCTTTATCTCTGATGACTATGACCTTTTTTCTTTCCTCTTGAGACAAGCTGGTTTTCCTCTCCTTTTTGTAAAGAATTTACATTCACTAACTCTTCTCATTGCAGGGCCCAGGTAACCTAAATTCAAAGCCAGGCTGCTGGGTTTTACATTGTTATTGCTCTTCTCTTTTTCTTTAATTGTTGCAGCTGTGCTAACTGTATCTGTGATGTTTGCAGAACTGGTCATATCAGTTGGAAGGGTAAAGCATGATGCCCTTCACCTCTCATGGTGAAGTGGATCTGCCTCAGATGTGTGCAGATGGAATGTTTTGGGCTTGCCCCAGTAGTATGACATTCCTGTTATCAAAATAATGGTGACATGGTTTTTGGATGCAAATTTATAAGCTGTTTTAGTTTATACTACACACTTACTTCATGTTGCTTTTACTCATTCCCCACTTAAAACCCTGGGGGAATGAATGTTATTGACAAATCACTATGCGCTCAGTTGTTTTTCCTTTTACTTGGAGCATCATTCCTGGGTTCACTGGACCAGTGAAATCATACACATGAATGCATGATCCTAGGTAATTTTTCCTTGTTTTGCCCCCCACTGAAATTAAGAAGTAGCCTCCAGCGGTAATTTGTGACAATGATATTTGTCCAACTGAAAATGAGCTGATGTAGTCAACTTTGTCTCTGGACCATCATTGGAAAATACTGGATGGAAACCAGTGTGTGCTGGGTCTGGATTAGTAATTTGGCAATGATCAAATGCCAGTCTTCCAATGTCCTAGTGGACAGATTTGCATACAGGTAAAAGCGTTTCGGCACTGGAAGTATTAATCAGCATTTTTTATAATAAGCATCTGATTTCTTTTATATAAAGGACATTCACAAAAATAAGTAATTCATATGTGGGTTTTTAAAGCAGATTATTTTTAAGGTAACATAAATAGTAATTTTGCATGTCCAAAATTTTAACTCTGTAGGAAATTCCTCCCTACCACACATGCATGCACACCTCTTTTTTTAACTAGTTTTAAAAGATTGGATAAAAATCAACTAGGGGTGGGTTTGTTTATTTTTTAAAAAGTTTATTTGAGATTTTGGGAAATGGCCAAAAGTTGATAAATTCCCATCTCCCTTTAGAGTGAGTCATAAATACAACTTCCTCAAGTTCTTTTGAAAGTCCCATCTGTATGTACCTGGGAGATGCTTTCTTAGGAGTGTTTTGTGCCTCCCCCTTCCTGACTGCATTATGTCATGAAAGCAGACTTTGTCTTTCTGTTGAATTCTCACAAATGTTTGATGCTAGATTGGAAACAAATACTCTTTTCCTCTGATAGAAAACTGTACAAAACACATTCCAGTGCATCAGGGGGTTCTCTGCTTATCAGAGGCCTGAAAATTTTCCCACCCTGCCCTTCCACTCCAGCTGTACAAAGTGATAGCATTGCAGGTCCATGTGTGAAATAGAACAGGTTCAAAAGTACAAATATTTTGTCTACCCAGTTTGGTTTTGTTGGAAACAAAACTTACCAGCTTGCTACATTAAAAATACTGTGGACCTGAGTATTTGAAAAGGGCAATTCTACTGATGTTTCATTACTGTTTATGAGTTTTTTTGCTGTTTGCACTGTTTACAGTAGGGTTAAATGTTGTCGTACTTCTTAGAGCAAACAGTGCATTTAATTCTCTGAAGCTCCTAAACGGTATGATGTGATGAGGGAAAACACTGTGTTGGTGCCTGTCCCTTTTGGGTTCTGAAAAACAGAACTGTATCCGAGGGGATAGGTGTTGCTTTTTTTCTGGTTGTGTGCTGTAACAGGAGGACTATAATTGTGCATTTGCTCTGGATATTTAGCACAGTCTATGTAGAATGCACATAGGAGGCTGCGATGGGCTAAGCAGGATATCTGCAGCCTTGTTACTGTTAGCTGCAGTTGAGTGCTCTGTGCTTCTGAAAATGAGCCGAAGTGGCCTCAGTGCCATTTTGAGGACTATGTTGCGTATATATTAGATCTCATTTACACTGTGCTATGGAAGTGCTTAAGCTCAGTAATGCCTGGGTGTTCTAATGTGGTGGGTTTATGATATTTTACAGCTTGTCTGTGTTCCCCTTCCATATGTCCCCCTTCAGGTTTTGCTTCTCAAGGTGGGACATTGAGGTCATAACAGATACTTGTGTTATAATCTGCTAGTGATTCAGACATGGTATCAGCAAGATTGAGTGCACCTTTTTTTTCTTTCTTTTTTTTTCTTTTTTTTTTAAATACTTATGACTTGCTATTGTGTCTGTTGGCAACAGCATTGGAGGAGAAAGCCACTGCAGTCTTTGACTCCATAGAAAATACATCTCACTGGGATAGATGTAAATAAAAGAGACTTTGCCCTAGGAACCTGAATTTGATAGGCTCTTTTAGTGAGCAGCAGAACCCAATCCATGGGTTTAATCAAATCCAACTCTTACTCCCTTTCCAAGGTAAGTCGGATGTGTAGAGTTATTTTTCATTTAAACAGCAGCTTGTAGATGAGTTTATCTCATGTCCTCAATGCATGGACACACTATATGACATTCTTGATTGTGACTTCCATAATATGTAACAAAAGGCTGAAAATGCTTTAAAAAATGTTATCCATGTGCTGGCATCTTTCAGTGTATTAGACTTTGAAGTAGAATTGGCTTTTGCTTTTTCAGAGTGGTTTAAACAAAACTATGCACTGTGGTGACTGAACTAATTCTAAGGGCTAAGATTTGTCTTCAGGTCGTTCATTTCACCTTTCTCCCTGTAGTTGATGGGGATCAGAGAAGGTTAGATAGAATTTCTGTAGTTAGTGGCAGCGGAAATTTGAGCATAGCACCCTACTTTGTTAATCACAAGGGTGGGCTTTTTTCTAGGCTTGAATTTTTATTTCAGTTTTCACTATGGTGAAACATGAATGTCACATGAAGAAAAAGGCGGTCTGTGGCTTATCTATACCTTCAGAGTTAATTAATTTGCATACTTAAGGTTGGAATTTTTTCTTTGTGTGGTTCTTTGATCTTTCTTAGCATGGAGGGTGTGCGTGTGGATTCCTTAAAACCCCAGTAACTCATTCAGAATGGAATAATTTTAAATGGTGCTAATAAATAAGAAAATTCACACATGCCTGAATTTATAGATAATTGATATTTTTAAATGTCATATATTGTGAATATTTCCTTTATTTTTCCTTCATTCAAGGCAAAGTGCATGCCTGATAATAGCAGTGGTTTTGTATGTGTTTTTTTTTTTTTAAATTCTTCTGTCTACAATGTGTGGTTACATGACCTTTACCTCCGAAAACTCTTCCTGAAAAATGCCTTGAGACTTTTAGGGGAAAAAGGTGGTGGTGAGCAAGGGGGTTGAGGGTTGCTGGGAACAGGTCAGAGCTTTAGATTTAAATTGCTGTGGAACTTAACTGTTATTTCCAGAAACACTTGAAATATCACTCATCAGCAAGCTGATGACTTGTTTCACTTCCCATGGAATTTACAGACTTATGTTAAGGTAATTTTACTTTAAAGAACTTCATTTTTTTCTGATTAGTATGATCTACCAAGTACTTTTTGTTCTGTAATGAACAGCTGGGAGAACCCCTTGAGAACAGGAGGTCTGTGTAGACTACGTTGGTGGTTTAGTTGTAAGTGAAATAGGAGATAGGAGAGTTAACTGTGAATTTGTGCAGCAGATCACTGATTTAGTACCTTTTAATTCTCTCCCACAGAACTGCTTATGTAAAAATGCATCTAATTAAGAATGAACACCAGAGAAGTGCTATGGCAGACTCAGACTTCGTGTTGTGTTGGCTTCCTGTTTAAAAAACAGTAGGCTGGCAATTTTAAAGGGACCGTGACAAAGTGATGACCAGGTGCCAAGTGCCAGCTGTCCTCATTCACCAGATTGAACAAGAATTGGATAAAGAAGAAGAAGAGATGATGGTTTTCCTATGCAGAGATCTTGCTCCTGACTTGGCCACTGTCAACCTTAGAGAGCTCTTATTGGCATTGAATGAGAGGGAAAAACTGTCTTTTCTTGGCTTGTCTGAGCTGTTGTACAGAGTTAAGAGATTTGACTTGCTGAGGAAGATCTTGAAGACTGAGAAAGCAACAGTGGAAGCTAACCTTGCCAGGAGTTTCAGACTTGTCCCTGATTACAGGTAATATAGCTATTTCAGATTTAAAGGCTACTCTATTTTGGTTTTTGTTCAAAATGTGTGAGGGCTGTTTTGGAGTTTTTTTGTGAATTTGTTTTTTGTTTCTTTTTTAAATATGTGTTGAAGGTAAAAGCAGAAAAGGGCATTGTATCTAGAGTTACAGTGAAAAGAATATGTTAAGTTTAGTCCCTAAAGCCCTAGTAACTTCTTACAAGTGATGGCATTAGAAGCATCTACCTTTAAGGAGTTCGTATATGTTAATCAATAAAACCAGTTATGTTTGTACAGTTCTAGAGGAACATTATTAGTTAGAGATACTTTATTTTCTAGCTTGCTTTGGGCACATAGGCTTGTGGTATAGCTTTTTTTCAGGGGACCTGTCTCTTACTACTTTTTACTCTGTAGTTTTAAGATGCTTAAGTTAAGAAGCTCCACTTATTTGCTTTGAGAGACTTCAGAAAGAAGTATATGTACTCATACGGAAGATTTTCCTGTGTTAACTTGCCACTGAAATAAACCCCCTGTAACTACTAGGTAAAAAAGATATTTTCTGTTGTCTCATTCTGTTACTTTATCTCTATTGAAATATTAAGGAGACTTCTGTTTTCATAGTAGTGGCTATTAAACAGTCAGTCTGAGTAACGCAGGTGCTGATGAGCCAGAGTAGGTATTTTGTAATTGAATCTTGGAGCAGGGTAGGCTTTTTTCCTGTTAATTGAGAGTGGTACATTAAGACTGGAACATGGGAGAAGTGGGGTAGTTGGGCAGGGATGGGATCTTGCTAAAAGCTAATCCTTTAGAAATGTGTCAACTTTATTTCAGGGTGCTGATGGTAGAGATTAATGAGAATCTGGAAAAAGAAGAAGTGAAGTCTCTTGTTTTTCTACTCAGAGATTATGTACCTCGTATGAAAATGGCAAAAGATAAGGTAATGTCTTTCTGCTGGTCTCCTCTGGAGCAGTGACAGATTAAAGTCAAAAGGGAAGTAGCTAGACAGAGGAGGGGAGACAATACTGCAAGGCCTAGTGAAGCAGGAATAGTCAGAAGTCAGGAAGTGGAGAAGGACTAGTGGCCTCTATATAGTGTTCGGTTTTTAATTCAGGGAGAGAACTATGAGAAACAATAAGAGGAAACAGTGAAGACTTGCTGTGGTGAATGGTGTTAGCATGAACCTCGCAGGCAGAAGGCATTAAAAAAAAAATCTTTCTTCAGTATTACTGATCTGAAAGTTCACATACGAAGGATCTCAAACCAATAATCATATGAAATGTATCTTGAACTACAAGGTCACTTTTTACATTTGTGCTCTGCTTCACTTACAAAAGAACAGTTTTATTTTACTTATGTCTTTCTGTGTACATTTGCATTCTGCATATTTGTTTTAAATGCTGTGAGAAAGCAGAGGTTCATTAGAGACTGTTCAGAAAACTTGACCACTGTGCATAGAAAACCAAAGGTTTACATCTTCACCCATTGAGTTTTTTGGGGTTTTTTTCTCTCTTGAACAGAAGAAGGAGAGAGGCCCTGCAAATTCCCCAAAGCTTTTCTTACCTCTTGCTTTGTGGCATGTGAGGTGACATTCCAAGTGGCTGGCTTTGTAGCAGCAAGGAAATGCAAAACTTTCCTCAAAAATTTGATTTGTTTTTAAGAATATCACTTCCTAGTTTTCATTACTTCTATGATAATACTAAGAATTCTTATGTCTACCAGATATTTTTCTTAGTGTTTCAGAAAGTAATGTCCCTAGTTGTTGAACATACAACCATTATGACCTCCACACATTATTTTCTGGGTTGCTTTGTTACTTACTGATAGAGAACAAATTACTGATATGACAGTTTGGTTTTCTGTTGCTATTCTAGAGTTTTCTTGCTCTTGTGATTGACCTGGAGAAACTAAATTTGGTGGCTCCTAATCAACTGGATTTGGTAGAAAATTGTTTTAAAAATATTCACAGGATAGACCTGATTAGGAAGATTCAGAAGTACAAACATGAAGGTAAGATGCTATTTTTGCACTGGTTACTCTTGATAGCAAGTATCAGATGTGCTCTTACTGAAAATAAAATCATGAGTTACAAGTCAGAGCATTTGCATGCTTCATGGATTTAGGCTTTTAAAACAGTTGATATATCACGATGTATTTCTCTGTGTGTTTCTGTTAAATTTTCAGCTTTAATGTCCTCCGTTCATTCTCAGCCATTATATGTAAATGCACTTCAGGCATCTCTCCCTAATCTCAGTCTGATTGATCGTCCTTATAATTCAGGGGTAAGTATACAATAAATCAGGCAGATCCCTTATTTCTAAATATTGCCAGACATTGAAAGACGATTAATCTTTGCAGAGCCTAAGGAATGAGAGATTGGTAGTAACTAAAATATTACTTGCTTTACTTCTGTTATTCCTGTTATTTGCTATATTTAGGGTCTGATTTAAATCTTCTGACTGAGAAAGATCCCCTTTAAAGAACTTCTGTGAAATTTTTCATATTTGTTGGGCATATAAAATCTGTATCTTTGAAAGTTTTTTTTTCTACTACTCTGGGGAGTGAAAAGTTTTGCTTTGACTGTTCTTTTCAAAACATGTTACTCTTCTTTGTACTTCTGGACTTTGCAGGGAAAGTAGCTTTTTAACTTTCAAGGCTGAAGGTTATGACTTTTTAAGGAGAGCTTTTCAGATTTATTTTTTTGTGCGTGTTTTAATCTCATTTTAACAAAGATATCTCGGTATGTCAAGCCATCAAATCCTATTGCATGCAATATTATTTATATTTGGGTTAGGTCTTATATTGTAGTAGTATGACCTTAATTAAAATCTTTAGCCTGGCTAAATGAATTTGATGAGATTATTTCTGTTGTGTATTCAGTAAATATGTATATATAAAACTTACAAGACACCAGTGATACAATTTGTCTTTACTAACAAAGCCACAACAGCTTTGTTTTCCAGACTACTAATGGGAAAGAGTTTGCATTGACTTCCCATATTATGATAATTTTGTTATAATTTCCATTCTAATTCAGTGAAAGTTCCTCCCTGTTGCTCTATAGGAAACAAAATTCACATCTTCAGAGGGTTTTTTTGTTTGTTTTACTATTTTAGGAATTAAGCTTTTCTTTGCTGTTCACAGCAAACTAGTAATTTTTTCTGAGGCGGAAGGGTTTGGGGTTTTTTGTTTGTGGTTTTAGTAGGGTTTCTTTTATTTGTTATTTTGTAATTCTAATTAGCTAATAGATGCGGATCTAAAATACGTAATCCTTTTATTGAGGAAGAAAAATACTATTATGTTACATTTGGGAACACATGATTATTAATTCTTGAAGACAGAGGGGGAAATATACCTTTTTCTTCATTTTAGATCCAAAATGTGAACAAAGAAAAACCACAAAATGGACAAAGTCTTATTCTGGGTAAGAGCATTTTATGAGTTTTGATAATCTAAAAAAGCCAAACAATGCATTTCATTGTATCAGAAGGACTGTTGTTTGATAGTTGTGTTTGTGGATAATCCAGTTGATAACACTAGGAGCAGAGAGTATTTGCTGCCTCTGAAAACTGAGCCTTTCCTTATTGTTTGCTCTTGTATTTGCTTTGCTTGTGCTGCCCGATCTGAAAACTTTATTGAAATTGTTTCGGGCTTCCACTGTCACAACTTTGTAACAGAATAAATAGTTTATTAATAAAATCATGGAAAAGGTTGTCTAGCCAGCTCTGGAGGCCTGTGTAGTGCAACTGTGTCTATTAAGTCTTTTTGTGTCAGTTCAGTGGTGGACTTTCCACCAGGCTGGCCAGGAAGTTGTCCAGTGGGTACCAGGTTCTTACCATCTGTGTTGTGTTTTTTCTGGAAACCCAAAATACCTCTCAAATACAGTGATTTTTAAAAGTACTTGGCTGAATTCTTTCAGTGTAGGAGAGATTGTTTGTTTGTTTATTCCAGTCACAAGCAATGTAGAATGCAATCCAAGTAACATTTTAGAGGTGAAAAATTTTGAGGTTTTTTTTTAACTTCAGTAGCATACATAGAAACTAAGAGGTCCAGATGAGAACTTAGCTGAGCTAGATAGGTTTCTCTTTAATTGAATTTGGTGTCAAAGAAATGTCACTGTACCTACATACTTCTGTATGTTTTAACTGCAGCAGAACCAGTCCATGTGTCCATTCAGGAATCAGGACCAGTGTCACATAAGGTATGTGCTTTTATGTGTGTATGCACGTAAATATAATAAAAACTTCTGCAGGTATTTACCTTAGTTTTCTTGGTGTTTCATTTTGAGATTTCCTTTAATTGCATGCAAACAGAAGGATCTGTACATCCATGTCTTCCTCAGCCATAAACAGATTCTATGAATTGCTTTTGCAGAATACATTTTAATATATAATGGAAGCATCAGTGTGCAAAATGTACGTACATATGATGTGCACACAGAACTTTTATATTTATTAGTGGAGGCTAAGTCAAAACCTGTTGGAAGTCAGACCTCTTGCCATCTGCATGGGAAATTGCAGAGCTTCTTTGCCTGTAGTAAATTTTGTTCTTTATTCTCTCCCTACCCCTTGCTCTCCAGGCAGAAGACAGATAGCTTTGGGTATTAATGACAAGAATGGACTACTGCTATTTTCACTAGCTCTCCTGTAGGCCAGGAACCAGAGAGTTACCTGTAGCAAATTGATTGTAATCTTTTTAAAGGGGAGAGGAATTGTGATAGCGTCATTACAGATTATTTAGGAACAAGGAGGTTGTTCCACTGTATGAGGAAATAAATATTGTTCTGAGGAGCAGTGCCTGCTTGCATACCTGAAGAACACAAAAGTTCTCTGTGTTTGTTGTGTTGGCAATATGAAGCTTATAGGTCCTAACGTCTCAATAGCAATTACACTTAAGGAAATTAATTTGGAAGTACTATAGAAGGATCATTGCTGTCATTGTTCAGGTCTTTAAAAAGCCCCTCTACCCCATACGGGTTTGGGGGGGGCGTTGTTTGGGTTTGGTTATTTTTGTTTGTTTGTTGTACATTTGAAGATCTGTCCAGAGTTAAGGTTCAGTCTCAAACTTGCTTCTCTAATTTCTGGTACAGTCTTAGTTTTTGTTTAAGATTGCATAAATCGAGGATGCAAAAATTAAGCCTGTACTGGAACTAGGGAAAAAAATCATTAGTTCATGTCTCATGATTTTTTTTTTTGTTTGTTTGGTTGTTGTTGTCTAGATAAGACATATTACATCCCAGTAGATAAACTTCTCTAGCTACTATATGGAAAAACAACTGAATGTAATTGAATAGATCTGAGGTTAAATTTAAGAAAAGAATCGTGTCTGTAAAAGTGGAGAGTGTTTCATATTAACTTAGTGTTTGTCCTTCACGTTCCTCAGGTGTTTGATGATCAGTACAGAATGCAAAGTCAACCTTTAGGAATATGTCTGATAATAGACTGTATTGGTAATGACACAGGTAAGTCTCTGGAATTTGGAGTTCCTTATATTGTTAATCTCAGATAATTAGAACAATTTAATATAAAGACTGTGATCTACATTTAACAGCCACACTGGGGTAACGTTCTAGTCAGCTAGTCTATCAATTCTAGTAAGTTTTCTAATGCAGAGTTGGAAGGCCCAACCTGAGGTTAAAGCCAACTGTCCTAGTTATTGCAAACAATGTTTGTTTGGCTTTTGGTGCAAAATCGCTGAATGAAAAAACTTACTAGGAGACAAACTGAATTTTGGGAGTGAGAAAAAGGATGTTTAGAGACCAACTGAATAGTTAAGCTACAGTCATACAGCAGGTTATTGGTAGAGATGGTAAAGATAGTGTTTTCGATCATTCAACAAAACCAAAGCTGTTGCAGATTTGAAGCATAATCATATTGGATACCGCAGATTTTTGAATAGCTAAAGGCACGTGGTCCTTTATTAATAATGCACCTAGGCTTTTGTTACATCTTGCACAGTTTAACTGAAACCATCAACATAGCTTTATAGGGAAAGGAATTTTTCTTCCTTCCCTCTTGGTTTAGTTTAAAAAAAAAATAATTTGCATGTAGAATTCAAGGTAGTCAGTGCCATGGTTAAAATGCAGGTTTTTCCTGATTACTTTTGTAGAATCAAAAAATCACATTTTTGTATAAGCAAAAAAAAAAACCCCACTCTAATCATTGGAACACATGAGGCTAAAAATAAAAATTGAGAGAGTAGTTGCAGCCTGTAATAGGCTAGGACATATAGGGGAAGAAGAGGATTTAGGAGCATATCTTTTTTTCTTTTTCAACTAATGGTCCAGCAGATGGACCAACTTAGAATTGTTGATATAGTTGTTGAAGAGCAGTGGATGCAGAGCACAGACACAGAAGTAAAATTTTGATGCTTGCTTGACAGTAGTATTTTAGGTAAATGATACAGAATAAGACGCTTAGTTTGCTATGACGGTAACAGGAACTAGAATTGATTCACAGTCCTGCCATACATGGAGAAGAGGGACAAGGACCGTACTTAACTTAGTTACATGCAACTGAGAAGCATCCTTGGCATTTGATTTCGGTCTGTCCTACCAAGTTATCAATGTCCTCTGGCCAAAGAAGAGAAAAAGAAAACAACCAAGGATGCAATTACTGGATGTAGAAACTAAATTGTTCAATCCAAAGCATTTCTTTGTTTCTGCTAAAAAAAAAAAACAAACACACCACCACACACACACACAAAAAAAACCCAACCAAAACCAAACTGCCTTTACCCCAAGAGGAAAATAAAACAAAGGCATCCTGCCAAGGACTGAAAGACTGGGTGGGGGACGACTCTTGCGATCAAACATTCTGCTCTGCCCTCTGTCCTGTTGCCTACTTCTTTACTTTCCTGGTCTTCTCTCTTTCATGGTAGTTTTAGAAAACAAACGACGTTTTTGATGCAAGAAACTTATTATGCAGTCTTAACCTGGAAGGTAGCATGATAATTATATATATATTATAATGCATATATATTATAATACCAAAATAATTGCTTATTCCTTGGAGTTCTGTTTCTTAAAAGCAAATGCAAAAAGGATCACTAGAGAAATATCAGTGTGGAGAGCTAAAGAAAACATGAGGTGTGAAAATAGCCTTGTTTACAAAAAAAACTCTTTAAACTTTTTTGTCTTTAATGGGATATGAGGATGTGCTGACCTGATTTATTGAACTAGAGTGTTTTACTATGCAAGGTCTGAGTTTTTTAAATGAAACAGTAAATATAAAAGCAGGTAAGGCACTTACACTGGAGAAAACAGGAAGTAAAGAAGGAACTGCTATGTCAGTTCATAGTCACAGATACGTAAATTTAGATCTACTCTTCTTTAGAAGGCACAAATCTTTAGCACAGGCAATATACTATGCACGTAGTAATTTGCCATAGTAATTGCTACTAAATACAAAGATGTACACAAAAAAAAAAAAAATCAATGCATATGCTCTTCATTAGCTCACGTGGTCATTTCAGTACTGGTTACATGTTTAGCATCTGGCATGTAAATCATGGCTCTGCTGCTATTGTGCCAAAACCACCCAAAGGAAGTCTTAGAGTGCCTCAGTCTTCATGCATGTCTTCCTTGGATGCAGAAGCAATTAAATCATGTGTATGTCTTCGACATTTAATGTCACCAATGCATCATTAGCATTTTAATATGATAGGAAGCAAGGCTTTCACTGAAACATTACGGTGCTAGTGAGATTCAGCAGAGGCAGGACATACAACAGCATGGCTTAAAAGGGTTTGTTAGAAAGGCATTCACTACTCTATAGAGTCATGCCACACTGCTTCTGAAGTCTGAAAAAAACAAAGAAAGAGAAGAGGGCAGGGAGAACATTTGGAATTGTATCTGTGGCATGCATTAGAGTCTGTAGCTATCCCAAGATTTAATCTGAGGAAGCTGAACCAGTAATAGATACTATAGGATGAAGGATTACAACAACTGAAAATGCCCAGTGTAAACAATATGAATTCATTAGATGCTGATGAAATTCACACTGAAATGCACCTTGTTGTTTTGTAAGTAGAGTCTTGCCATTTTGTAAATAGCTGCTTTTGACTTTTCCATTTGGAAGCCAATTTTTATCCTTAGGCTGTAAACAATCAAGGGGAGAAAAGGATAGTTTTTATGTAGAGTGGAAATGCTTAAAAGTCAGTGGAGGTTTGTGGGGAGATGATTACTATTGAAGAAACAGATGGTTTCTGATCTCAGGCTGCAGCATGTAATGCTGTGTTTTGTCTTGCCTTAAAGTAAAATTGCTGTATCCAAAACTTACCACGTATGATTTCTGATTCATTGTTAAAGACAGCTCTAAGTTTGTTGGGTTTAATTTTTTTTAATTGTGACACTTAGAGTGTGTACATGGTCTAAGGTGATGCCAAGTTTTGTATCTTTGTGTGTATTTGTACATGCTAGCGAGGTAAGTAAATTATAGGAAAAGCACGCATCACACTCATTTTGCTTATGTACTACTGCCCTCTAATGGGTGAAGTGCTGCTAAACGGTATTAATACTGAATCTCCCGCTTGAATTTTGAGAGCATGTTTTGTTGCCTAAAATAAAAAAGGAAAAAAGGGTTTTCCTTTCTATTTCCAAATAAAAAAAGTCTGGAAAATTACTGAACTATTTTACAAAATTTAATCAAGCTAACAGAACTGGCATTAAACTATAGTTCCTGTTTATCACCTCGCTATAGTACAGAGTTGGTATCTACCTTGTATTTTGCTGAGGAAAGTTGCAACTTCTGTTCCCTCTTTTCACTATGGGCTTTTTGAGGGGAGCAGTGTGGTAGTACAAACTCCTGCTCTGCTGCCAGTTCCCTCCGAAATAGCCTCTGCTGATTAGGGGTTGTTAAAATTTTGAAATCAAGGAACAGTCTACCTTCCTGCGTCTGTAAGACATTTTACGTAAACATGGCACTTGATATTTCCTGTCGTATCAGAAACTCTGCATGGGCAATGTATGTGTGGTTTATACTAAAGATACGATATTACAGGTATGAGTCATAGTAGTGGCTTGTGGTTCTCCGAACACTTAAATACCTGTGGGTTTAACCACCATGTAAATGAAACCATCCAAGTGTCTGGAATTTGCCAAATAATAGTGTCTTTGCTGTCATGAAGTACATAACTCATATTAAAGACAACATGCATATAGCACTGTAAGTATGTAATGTACTGTGATCAACATCAAGTAGTCCTGATTTTTTAATTATTGTGGTGAAATAAATTCTTATTTTCAATAGTGAAATACTCTAAATACTATAATTCAAGATAGTTGAGATTGAGCCTTGATGTGCTGTGATTTAATTATATCTTGCTTATTTCAGATATGTTGGAAGAGACCTTTAGAGGCTTAGGCTATGACGTTCATTGTCACAGATACTTAAATATGAACGCCATGAATCAAACATTGCTTGAAGTTGCAAGGTTGCAGAAGCACAGAAATTGTGACAGCTTCATTTGCATATTGGTCAGCCGTGGAAGTCCTCAGAGCATCTTCTGTACAGACCACACCTCTTCTGGATTCCCTTTGGAACAAATAAAGAAATACTTTACAGCAGACTCATGTCCTGAACTCCTAGGAAAACCGAAGCTGTTTTTTATTCAGAGCTACATCGTACCAGAAAATGAGCAAGAATGTACTAGTCTGTTGGAAGTAGATGGGAATGATGAGAGAATAATTTCTAATGCAAAAATCCCTTGGAAAGTCACCATCCCCCAAGTAGCAGACATCTTTTGGAGTCAGTGCAAGGTGGATGTGTCTACACTAGAAAAATCTCCAAGTTCATCTTCATACTATCTGCGTTGTCTGGCTGAGCTACTCCACAATCCTCATAAAAGGTAAATAAAAAAAAGGGAAAAAAATAACCCTTTTCCTATGACAGCCTGCTCTCCTAGAGAAAGAGAAACCTTAAGTTTCATCCCATCTGGTCCCGAAAAGTATATTCATGCTGTGTCATAGGTTAAAAGACAAGTATACCAGATCCTGGAATGATGGCACAGAAAGGTAGTCTAAAGCAGGAGTGAAGTTTCTGAATCTGGAGAGTAAAATTAAAGTGTGTTATGGCACTGGGGCTTGCAGAGTGAGAAGTGAAGAACCTGTGCTGGGTAACATATGTCAGTGCTTTAGGCAGGATCGGAAGTCTTCCTTCACCAAGATAACAAGGTACACACCAGGCTTCTGTCAAATTGAGGATTGCCTTTTATTGTTAAGAAGGGCTCTGCTTGCAAATAAAAAAAGTCAGTGCCTAAGTTTGGGGAAAAGGCAGTTGAGAGGAAAGGATTTTGTCCTTTCTTTAGATCTAATTAACCCTTTGTTCAGGTAGCCACTAGATTGCCAATTTGTAATCTTGAATTTAAACTATCAGAAAACTTTGGTCTATCTAAAGAGATTATCTAAAGGCATTTGAGCAAAAATCAGATATGTTTGGATATATAACTTATCAACAAAGCTTTTCTTTGTACAATTGATCTACCAGGGGAGCTAGCAACTGCTTTTCAAGGTAGTTGCAGAGTTAACATTTAGTACCTTCTTACCCTGAAACATAATGAAATCGCAGATTATCATGTCAGCATAACCAATATCACAACAGTGATTTGGGTTATAATAGACTGTCTGAAAAATGCACGTTCAGTCTTGGGTTTTAGAGATGCAACCTCTGTAATAAAGACTTAAATTTGAAACTTTCTCCTTGCTGAGTCGACAGTTGTCCTCTCTTGTGGATTCTTAATTGTATCTTGCTTCATTCTCTAATAGAAAGCTTTTACTTTTGTTGCTGCAGGAAACTGTCTATATTAGATATCCATACGGAACTGAACAGAAAAGTCTATGAATGGAATAAGACCGCGGACCCAAGGCAACAATACTCACTTCTGCTCCAGCACACACTGAGGAAGAAACTCTTTTTTTCTCCCACTTAACTGCTATTGGAAAGGACATGTCTGAAGTGGCTAATGAGAAACACCGTGATCCAGACAGTTTCATGCATACTTTTACTTTATGCATTGTTACTGCGTGTATAGCTAAAGTGCCTATTGCTTCAAACCCAGGGATTTAGAAGCATTTTGGTGTGTTAAGACACTAGATTTTATAATTTAATACAGAGGACTCTGAAACCTTAAATGAGAATGGCAGCTATTGTGTAGCACTGCAACAGATCTTACAACCAAGTACAACAGGTAAACAGGGTGGAAAGAGCTCTGAACTGTATAGCTGTTGGGTTTTCCAGGGTTTCATGGTTTTATTGTTTCATTGGTTGTTTTTTAGCGTACTTGTTAGCATTGCACTGATGTAGGTTATTCTGTTGATGCTTAAAAGAAATACAAGCCAGTGAAAACCACTGAAATTCACTGGGTACTTTCCCCAGCACCTAGTCATAGAAAATAAGTCAGGAAAAAATGCCTACCCAGCAATGCCAGTTCTTCATTAACAAGTTCTGGCTTGCGTGCCTCCACAGACTGTAGCAAAACAGACAGAGCAGAGAGATGGTGTTTTAAATAATTTGGATTCCCTCTCTGCCTGCTGCCTTAGAGGTTGTGATTCACCCAGAACCCTGTGTTGTCAGTACTGTCCACTGCATACAAGGGCTATATGTTAATAAATGAGCGTCTGCCATGTTTTGGGCTGTGTTTTCCGCTGATGCAAAAAATGTGTCTGTGTGGTAGTGCTTTACAGTAATCTACCACAGAGTTAAAAAAATGTGGGATTTTGGCAGATGCTTTGTTGAAGCTGAAACAGCATTCACACTTATTGCAGCAGGCATAGTTGTAAAAGTACACTTTATCATATTTGAACCTAAATGTTGTGTAGCAGCCACTAGTTTTTATGACTGGATTAAACTAAACACCCTACCTTTACTGATTTTGCTTATGAAAAAGAATATGTCTTCATTAATTGATTTTTTTTTTTTCAAATTTTCCTTGTTCTTCTGAAAAAGAATGAGTGAAAATTTTCCTAAATACAGTAATCTTTCTCCAGTGGAGCAGATGCTTAACATGAAGACTTCAGTTAACCTGCTTGTTATATAACAGTATAACCTGGATGAATTGCATTGAAATTTATTGTCACTGACTTTATGGCATTCTCTTCCCTCCTAAAGTAGGCCACTTGCAAATTTCTAATACTCCTAATGCAGTCTCCTGCCCAGGAAAAAAATTCAAGGCCTTGGCGTGCCTTGCTTGGTTTCTGGTGTAGATATACACCACACATCTTTCTGGCATGTGTTTCACACGAGCAGAAAGTAAAGAGGTTTTTTTGCTAATACAGGGTATGCTGCTTCCTTGAGCAAATACACTGCAAAAAGGTTTTTTGTTAGTATAGCTGCATTTGATTTGAGCAAAAAGCACGTGAACTTATGTATATAACTTTACCAGTAATGCTTTGCATTGTTGACCAAGTCTAGCAGGCAGCTAGCCTATTGATGCTATACATTGTATACTATTGATATACATTAGTATATTGATAATAATTAGGAGGGCTTGGCCAGTAAACTCTGGTATCAGTGACTTTTTTTATTCCTTGATATTATGTTGTACTACTTAGGTGTTGGCTTGACATCATTTTTATTAACTTATTTTTTTAAACCAGGCTTCTTAAGTTTCACTCAGAAAAAAACAAATGAGTTTTCAAGTAGCTTCTATAATTGAAAGTAAAAATTGCCTTTTGGCAAAGAGTAGACACCAAAGCCTAAAAAGTGCTTAACTTCCTTGTTATGTGATGTAGTTCCTATGTTCCTATGTTATGTGACTCCTGGTTTAAGAGGTCCCTGAACTGCTGATTGATGAGGATTGTTAAGAATATACCAAAAGGTGAAACCCACTGAACAAGACCTTATAGTCTTTAACTATCCATATAAAATGTTAAGATTAAAATATATATTTATTTATATTAATGTACAATTTTGTATAAAATATAAAGTACAGTTTATATCATTGTGATTAAATCTTCACTCATCTTTTTTTTTTATTTTGTATTCAGTTTTATTTGCATGTTAACTCTAGAAAGTTAAAGGCATGGTTGTGATGGAAGAAATTTTTGCACAATTTAGAAAAATAATTCACTTGTATTACAAGCCTATGCACTTCATAATTTTCTCTTTCCACTTCATAAGCTATAGTGTCTCTTTAGTAAAAGTATATGGAAACATTTAATAGCTTTGAATTGGGAAATGCAACCCAAAAGTTTATTTTAAACTATAGGTACATGTGTTACTTCTGTTGCTGTAATTTTATGTAGGCACGGGCATAAGAAGAAAGAACAAAATATTTTTTGCAAGATTCAAATATTCTCTAAAAGCTTGTTCTGAGTGTTAAAGTACAAATAACCAAATCCAATTTCATTGTGTTATGTAGGTGTGGAATTAAATGCATCATAGCAGAGTGGGGAGAGGGGACAGTTAACTGTTACTTCCTTTCAGTTTACTGTTTTCTAAGAAAGGGCCTATTGAACTGGTCCTTTTCATAAACTAGTGCCATATTGCTTCTGGCTTTAAAAATACTTTGTATCTTAAAATTACGTTCATATGTATTCCACACACTCAAGTAGAAAACTTGATGCGTTGCATCAACAGAATGGTCTGTATTATATGTGCTGGGTGATAAAAATAGCATTCATTTCTAACCCTGAATATTTAATAACTGACTATCTTACAATAAAATAAGGTACAAGTGTAATTTTAGAACTCTACCTTGCTCATGTTTCATGGGGTAAGAACAGGATTATAAAATGACGGATATGCAATCTGTACTGTGAGGGTGGTGAGGCACTGGAACAGGCTGCCCAGAGAAGTTGTAGATGTCTCCTCCGCTGGAAGTGTTCAAGTGCAGGTTGGATGGGGCTTCAGGCAACCTGGTCTAGTGGAGGGTGTCCCTGCCCACAGCATGGGGGTTGGAACTCAATGGTCTTTAAGGTCCCTTCCAACCCAGACCATTCTATGATTCTATCATTAGAAGATCCTTACTGTAGTGGCTAGTAACTGAAGCAAATTATGTGAAACAAATATATTTTCTGTGGTTGTAGAAATAAGATGTGATTCCTAGTTATCATACATATCTATGTGATGTTAATAAATGTGATTTCTTCCACAAATTAACTTCACTTTTTCCCATTTCCCTTGCTAGCTTTTGCATGTGATGAGCACTTCTGCTGCCTTTTAGACAACCAAAAGCAGGCAAAATGAAACCAAGAGGAGGCAGAGAGATGAGGGAAAGAAATACAGAAATTTCAAGCAGGAACAAGAGGGGGAATGGTAGAACTGAGAGAAGAACAAATAGGGAAAAGAAGATTTGGAGAGAAATAGAGCATCAATATTGGAAGGAGAAGGAAGACGACAGGACAAAAGGGAGAAAGGAAGTAAGAATAACAGAGGCTATCCATACAGGATCTAATGATGTGTTGGGTTTCTGTGGGTTGGTTGTTCTGGAGTTTTTTGAGTGATGGTAAATACAACTATTTACTTAAAGTATTAGCAACAGGATTTATTCTGTTTCTGATAGTTTTGTGACCGTGTAGATTTGGTTTGAGGGTCATGAAGCGTACATGTTCTTCACCTTAGGGTATGACGCAGTAAGTAAAGTCCATGACCCCTTCCTTAAGAAATGACAAAGAAACGGTGTTTTGAAAACTGTAGAGGCTGCTGTAAATAACCCTTGCAGTGAAAAAGGGAGGGAGTCTCTCTGTGTCTGGCTGCTTGAGTGGGAAGTGATCACAGCCCTGTAATGACCAAAGAGTTGTGGAGACACATGTATTGTGCAGCATTCATGGATGTCAGATACTGATTTTCTACACTGATGTCTTGACTCAGTACATTCTTAAACCATTGCAGTACTCATTCTGTAATCATTCATCTAAGCGGTATTTATTGCCTTGACACCTCTTTCAAGAGTGGGATGTGGGTAGATGGATTCTCCGTACTTGCTGCATAGTGAAAAGTAACCCTGAAGTCTGTATTTATTAACATGCAGGAATTTTGTGATGCCAGTTGTCTGTCACTTCTCCCATAGCTTTTTACGTCCATCAATACACATGATAGGGACTGTCTGTTGTTGCTATGCTGTGCATCTAAAATTTGAGTCTGGAAAGTGACTGGATACAGGATCTGGGTTGCATCAAGTTGCATGTGTATTGCAGATAGCATGGTTGACTCATATCAAACTCACATTCAGTAGGCAAAGGAAAAGGGGGGGGGATTAATTCTGGATCCATTATGAGTTTAGGATGTTAGCACAGGAACATAAAAAGTGACATGCTGGTGAAATTTCACGGTCATGGGCTATTTTCAGAAAAGTCTAGTTTTCAGAACCTGATGTTGAACAAGATGAAACAAGCCACTCCTCTGCTCCTGCTTTGTCAGTGCTTGGAAGAAGGCTGTTGGACTCACTGCTCCATGGTACTGGATTTCAGTTTTGCTTTCTGATAATGGAAATAGAAATTTCTTGTACTTCTGTACATGCTGTATATATGGAAGAGGGAAAAGAATTGGCGGAACATAGATGATGCCTTTCAGTGGCTCAGAAGATGTACCCATGAGGCAGGAGATGCTGTGGTATTTTGCACCAAACTGAAGTTGTTTGATTTTTCTCAGCCACCTACATTGACATGACTGAGCCATAAATCCAGTTTACTTTATACTGTTACATACTTGTGTCTTAGAATAGTTCAAGAGGAAGTTACGGTACTGACAGTTGTAGATGGTGCATGCTGTATGTCTGATCTCCCCTTTCAACTCTGCATAAGAATTTACAGTGACTCTTAGACATCTGAGTCAGAGAAGCTTTTTATCACAGTTTCTGAGAATTCTTTTTTGATATCCAGAGTTTTACATTTCTGACATGGATGACATAGGATGGTGTTGCTGAGAAGAGGCTGCCATCTGTGTGGATGATCTGCTGTGTATCTGACTGTTTCATTTAAATTTATCTCCTGTACTGAATTATTTGACAGCTTTTCTGTGGCTGTTTTGGAGAATGTCTTTTTTCTGCTTCAGTATCAGAATCAATAAGACATTGCATAATATCAATATCTCACTAAGACATAAAGACATTAGAAATTATGTTTTTGTGGATTGTGCATTTCTTTACATGCCATATTTTCAAATTAGTGTTACTCAGTGTATTTTCAGTGTTTTCTAAAACATCATAAGAAACATGATGTGAATCAGTGCCATTACTAAAATAGCATCATTATTTAGCAAAATTGGTGCTGTTACATCTACTACTAAATCACTATTACTAGTAAATTATAAATGCTGGATTTCAAGCTGATTTTCTGAAGAAAATTTCTGAATGCAGTCAGACTGATTGTCCCTGTCTCCCTCTAGACCACAGAAAACTCTTGAAACTTGTGGTCAACTCATCTTGTAGATCTCTATGGCTTGCTAAATTTGGCTGTGAAGTTCTACAGCTCTATAAAATGAGCTGACTGAATACTGGATGGCAAGCCTTTTAGTTTTAACAGATAATTCGGCCATTGATTGTGTGTTGGACAGCAGCTCTTTGGCGTGAGCAGGGACACTCCTCTCATTCTGGCTCCATTGACCAAAAGGTGAGGGGAGGATATGTAAGTGACACCAGAGATTATGAAAGCCCCGAGGAGCCTGCACTGGGCAGGGCCTGCTCACCTTTTTCCTCCTCCCCTTACTAAAGCAGGGGTGCGGAGGGGACAGACCCGCATAAAACCGGCATTGGAGCCCTGTCCCACAAGCGCTACTTTCAAGCTTCTTGTCAGTGGAAAAAAAAATCTGCCAAAAATGTTTGGGGTTTTTTTGCGATGTGGCCTGCTTTAAAATGCTTTACAGCAAAAGTGAAGAGTGTTACTGGTGACTTGTATGTCGTCCTGGAAGCGTTGTCGGTTGCTCGTTTTCGGGCTATCTAGCGAAGTTCCTCGGCAGGGGGGAACGGGTAGGAGGTTCCCGAGTGCTGGGAGGGCCCCGGACCGGGTTCGGCCGGAGGGGAGGGGCGGCCCTGTGGGGCCGCTTCCCGGCGCTCGGCCGATCCCCGTAGGGTGCCGCCGGGCTCCCGCCCACCCACTGGTAGTGGTGTCGCGCTCTTCGGGCGTGCTCCCAAATCCTTCCCCCGATCGACTTTGTTCCGCTTCCCGCCCCCGCGTACCCCGGCTGGCAGCACGGCCGTTCCCGGCTTCAGCGGAACGCAAGGCTCTGCCCGCCCCCTCGCAGGGAGTCCCGGCGTCGTGACTCAGCACTTGGGCGCGCACCGCGGGCTCGCGACTGGCCGGGAATAAACTGAGAAGCGCTGAGCGCTGCCTCCAGAGAAGCTGAAGGGAGAGGGGACGGGGTCGGAATTCACGTAAGAGGTAAGAAAGGGGGTGGACTGTAGTGGAGAAAAAGGCGTCGGCTCCCGAGTCCGGAGCCTACATCCCGCTCCTTCCTTCCGGTATCGTGTAGCTGCCTCTGGGCTGCCCGCCGGGCCGGAACTGAATACTGCCATTGCTTGTGAGGCTGTGTGTTGAACCTCGGCATTTCCTTGTGCTCCGTCTTTTTGCATTATTCTTAAATCTTTTAGTCTAGCAGTGCCCCACTCAATAAAACTTTAAAGTAAAAAATAGTAATTTGATAAATCTTTATTGCCTATTTCACGTGATTTTCCTTCTCTAAGGGTATATCACAAAACGTAAATTACAGACCCAGAGCCATCACTTTTCTGTGCCTGCTAATGTCCTGCTAGCTCTAGCTACAAATGTTAGGGTGAGCCGCGGCAAACCTGGGGAGTGGGTGGGTCGGTCCAGGACTCCGTGTGTTAGTGCTGGGTGTTTAGCATCGTCTTGTTTTACTGGAATAGGGATTGTTTGCTCGTTTGCCTTCTTTGCTTTATAACTTTGGTTTTTACTATAATGTTTCATAAATAGCCTGTAAAATGCATGAAGTGGTAGAGAGGTCTAAAAACACCGTAGCAGTAAGACGAGCAGCAGATGAGCATGCAGTGAGCCGACAGTATTTCTTTTCATTATAGTACTGGAAGAGAGGGCCAGCCCAGCCTGCCCTTTACAGAGGTGGAGAAGAGAGGTTACAGACAGCTAGTAAATGCAGCACACGTTGAGAGGTCTTGAGGGTATTCCAAACTCGAGGAAATCTTTGGAGTGAAAAAAGCTTTCCAAGAATGGCAGCAGCACAGACTTGAAAACTATTTTAAAGGTAGATGAAGGAATTTGTGCTGAATCTTGCTTCAGTTTGATTTGCTGATGAAATTACAATATATACCTGGTGTACACACAGCTTGCCCCTGTTTTTTAAAGCAATGATTTTTTAACTCATTTAGCTGAAATCATTGGCTCTAAATTCTGAATTGTCATAATTCAGTTTTAACCTGGATTATACAGGCTTGTTAGTTTAGGCCGGAATCAGTTTAACCTAAGTTATTCTGCTAAATTTAGTTGATTAAAGCATCTAGATAGGATTTAAAGTAGCTTTTGGCTAAATGAATTTAAAGTCTCATTTACCGTGAAGTAGTAAAATTTCTGTTTGTAGATAACTGGCTGAGATCTGAAACTTTTTGATAGCAGCTTAAGTGAAGAGGGTGTCACAACACATGGGATTTCATATGCGGAGAGAAGGAACATGAAGAACAATTATTGAGCTGTGGGAGAGTAAGTTTAAACAGGAAAAAGCAATCTGACTTTTTGTTTGTTTGTTTGTTTGTTTTTGGTTTTTTTTGTTTGCACAGACTCTTGACTTGTGACTTAGGGATGAGACACGATTCAGGATTCCTGGGTTCTGTCAAACCTTGTTTCCTAAGTGGGCGTCTGGACTTGGGGATTGTATTTTCTATCTGCCACTGAACATAAAAATTGAACAGTCTCTCCTCTGTGCCTCTATGTGCTATGACATCCTCTGTGGTTTATCTGCTGAGCTGTCCTCCCAGACGCTTCAAAGGCTTTGGATTCAGAGGTTCTGCCCCTAGTCTGCTTCCCTGATTTTTTCTTGTGCTCCCTCATGTAGAAACTTTTGTTGCTTCCAGCAGCTCTAAACAAAAGATTAAAGGCCTACTTGCCCATTTGAGCAGAAGACACTGAAGCACCTTTTTACCTATATAACCTTCCACAGGCAGAAAAGAACTACCTAGGCTATATGGAAGAAGTTGGTGTAGTGGAAGTGTGATTAGTCTTTTCTAAACTTCGCTAAGATTGAGTTGCTTGTGCAACTGAGTTGCTGAGCACTATTACATTTTAGTTGGTATTTACTTACAAGGGAGGCTTTAGGGTTTTCTTATGCCAAATGCAAAACAGAGTCTGGTAGCAAGATAGGACTGGGAGTGGGTGGATATTCCACAGCTTCAGCTTGCATGTCCGGCTTGTAACAGAGGAACACCTCTCTGCTACAGCCAGAGATGAATGAGCCCTCGAACTGTAGATCAAGAAAAGTGTGTGAGCCACTGTGCTCTCTCCACTGAGAGTTGTAGTAAGTTACTGCAGAAACTCTTCCCAATTACAAACAATGGAGAGAAGCAAAGATTTGAACATGGAAGATGTTTGAAAGAAATAGAAGAACTTAGGAACCTCTTGAGGTCATTGAGCCCAGTTTTCTACTCAGGGCAGGGCTAACTTCAGATTTAGACTGGGTTATTCAGAGCTTATGCCAAATCTGGTCTTTGTTATAGTCTTGTGTTTGGAGAAGGAAGTAAGTTTCAAATTTATTTCAAAGAAAACTTCTGCAGGGAACTCAGGGCTTCCAAACAGTTGTTGGATGAAATCTGATTACAGGGATTGTTGTATTGAAAATTCAAGTGTTACTAGCATTTGCTTTCTATTTTCAGGCAGAGAGACCATTGGTTCCAGCAACATGGAGGATGATGTTAGCTTGAAGTTCCGTCAGCAGCTTCTCCTTATTGACGAAAATCTGGTGGCTGAAGATGTAGCAGCTTTAAAATTTCTCTGTACTGACTTGCTCCCCTTCAGAAAACTAGAAAGTGTGAAGTCAGCAGTGGACATCTTTCAGCTTCTCATGGCTGAAGAATATCTGAATGAGGAAGATACTTTCCTACTAGCTGAACTCTTATACAGAATTAAATGTCACTCCTTGCTTAAAAAAATTGGTTATACCAAGGAGAAAGTGCAAGAATGCCTGCATGAAAAGGGAAGAGTGTCTCCATACAGGTAAGCTTACAGTGGGATTCTGTTTTCTCCATTACTGCCATTTATGCCATACAGTTTCTCTTTCCATTTTTAAATTTTAAATTTTAGTTTCTATGCTGTCTTCTGTTCTACTTTTATCTCACTGGATCTCTGTTACAGGCAGATGCTGTATGAACTGTCAGAGAACATTACTGATGAGATGTTGAAGGATATCATATTCCTCCTGCAAAACTATCTTCCAAAGCGACGGATAACTCTTGTATGTGAGGAGAGAGCCAAATGCGTATATGGCGGGAAGTGAAGAAGGAGAGGGGGGAAATAGGAGGAAAAGCGTGGAATGTATTTTGCAGATGGGGCATAATCTACAACTAGGCTAGTCAGTATTTATAGGCTGAGGAAGGAGGAAGCTGTTGACAGGTAAGCATGGAATTTAGTGCTTTGTGCCAGGGTCTATCAGTGACATTCCGCAGTCTTGCATTAGGTCATAAAAGGGTGACAAATCAAATCTTTGCCCTGCTTGAGCCATGTGCAAAGGAGATTCATGTCCGTATGTCACTGGTACTGTTTCACAGCAATAAAGCCTTCTTCAAGCCAAGAGTCATTAATATGGTTTCGGTGAATCTGTTTAAACAAGACCATACCAAATAATAACACAACCAGTAGTTTTCCATGGAATAACATTTCCGCCTCCCACAGTGATGTAAAATTGACTGTTTGGACTTTGTTGGTAGGAAGCAAAGCGGGTAATAATGGGATTGTTTGAGGCAGACAGGGCTGAGGCAGGTTTTGAGTTCTAAGGAACAATAACTATATTTTACTCTCTCCTTTTGGATGTCAGTCTGCTCTGGAATTGCTCATTTTATTGGAAAAACAAGGCCTTTTGACTGAAAACAACGTACAGAAGCTGGAGGAAGTCTGTATGAATGTTTCACCTGATCTCCTGGAAACAGTAAACTGCTACAAAAGGGCAAAAGGTGAGAAATTAAAGAGTCAGGGAGTAGGTTTACTAAAATGCAGGAAGCACTAGCAGGGTCAGGGCAACTGAACCTCAAGGTGCTACATGTGCATTGCTGGAACAGAAGTTAGAGTGGGATCACTCATCTTCATGCACAAATTTGGTATAACAGTCCCTAGCTTCCTAGCTGAATTCCAGCAGAGACATGCCTGAGTATCTGAGGCCACACAGAGCAGTCCAGCACATACAGAACAGGCTGGGAAACTGAAAATCTATGTATGGTTACGTCCCCATGAATAGTATTGAGATTATGATGGTGGTCCTGTAAAAGGCACTTTGTGATTTATGAATGTGCACTACAACAAGGCAGTTAGCTGCTAATAAGCTGGTATGTGCATGGGTGTCTGTTACGTGGTAGGCTTTATTATTAAATGTGTGATATCACGTTATCACGTTATACTGCAGTTTGTAATTTTCCTTCATTTAACGTCCTATGGAGTGACTAAGCATACTGGGGAAAAAGTTCTATTTCCATTTATTTAAGCACTGGGAAACAAATTCTGGGAAGTACAAAGCTATGTCTCCTTAGCAGGTGCAAGGGCACTCAGCATTTCATGAGTTCCATTCTCCCATGTTTTCTGAGTGTGTTTCAAAGTTCTTTCTATTTTAATATATATTTCAGTAAATATAAATCCACATTTACCTAATGTGTAGATCCATACTGGTTTAACTAAAAGGCACTTGGCTTCTCTCATTTTTTCTCTTTCTGCTCTTAGTGTCTCTGCCTCGGCAGGAGAACAGTGTGCCAGTCAAGGAATCTTCACTGTCTCACACTGGACACATCAGAGTATTCTCTTCCCCACAGGTACACTGGAGTACGCACTGTCAACTTGGGTTTCAATGGTTTGAGGGGTTGGGTTTTTTTCTTGCCTCTATTTTGAAACTGTGCTGACTGTGAGATTTTTTGCTAAATCTTCTTACTTGGTTTAGGAAGGGAACAAGTATATTTGTTCAGCATGGAAGAAATACAGCTGCATATAGTATCAAATAGTGGAAGTCAAAATTACTGCTATTTGTCACATGCAACTGGGGGAAAAACTAATGTTAGGAAGAGAGATGAGTGAGAGGAAAAGCTAGATGGGTGCCTTCTAAAGAATGGGTCAGTCAGCTGGTGCTGATTTTTAGGGTTTTGGCTGATCAACACTAAACTTATCTCTAAAGGCTAACACCATACTTTGATGATCAGTTCAAACTGCTGCAGCTAAAGGAAGTGGTCCCACTTTCTCAATGTACCAGTCCTTGATCAGTTAAACCCCTCTTGCAGCTGCACGATGAATCGGATTGGGAAACTTATAAGGCTATAACTGATCTCTTTTTTGGGGAAGAAGAGAGGAAGGGAGGCAGTTTTAACCCAGTTCTGAATGAGGGAAACCAGTGATCTTTCTAAGGATGCTTCCCAGAAGTGAAGTTCTAGTAGACAAGAGCTGAGGAGAACAAGCTAGTATCAGAAGGGTTTGCATTAGTGCTGCTTTGAGGTATATTTGCTTTACATGTGTAGAGGGTTTGGGGAAAGCCTTCATTCATGGCACAGTAAGAAAATGAATGTAGTTTTCTTAAGAAAACATAGATTTAAAAGAATGAAAAAAAAAAAAAAAGACTGAGACTGTTTCCATAATCCTATCATGTTTGATTTTTCTTTAAAATGATGAGAGGTTATACACTTTTGCCATGCTATATAATAAACCTTTGACACTTAATGCTAGAATATGTCTCTTAGGCAGGACTAGAATCAGTGGTTATAATGATTTTTTTTGTACTCAAATAATTGACTATGCAAGAGAATTGATTTGGGACTATGTTGGGACCTTTGTTTTGTTTATAGTGACTGCCTACCCCTATAGTGAGAGGATGATTTGGAAGTGAAAGAAAATTCTTTGCTGTTTTCCTTTATCCTTAAGAGAAAATATAGTTGTTTCCAGCTCTGTGAGATTTGCTGTAAGTGGGGAAGTCTTTTGTAATTTCATTATTAAATATTTGCTGCTCTTAGGAATTGAATATTTTTCCTACTCAGTACTTAGAGCTTTGTATTAAGCCTATTTTGCTAAAATCACTTTGAAAACTTACTATATATAATAATGATTTTTAACATGGTATTTCCCCCACTCAAAAAATAGGAGACCTCAATCAAACCTGTCAATTCTAATATCAATGGTAAGAATTTCTGCAAATTTGTTTGTTTTTATTACCTTTATGTTTAATGTTGCATTCCTTTACTTTTTCTGAGAAATTTCTAGCATTTGGTTTAATGCAACACACTTTCCTTGCTGTCTTCTTGGAAGGCTCTTTAGCTTTCTGCACAAATAGATTTGAAGGATTTCTGTTCTTCTATAAAGAGGCAAGAGAAAATTGGCAAATCCTGTGTGCTTTGTCAATCATTTACTAGAAACTAACTAGTGTGTTTTCTGGGAAGTGAAATAAGGACTGGTCTGATTAGAAGTAAAAAGATGATTTCTTTCCTGAAAACAACAAACAAGTTTTCTGTTTAAATATCCCAGGGAGGACAAGAGAATGGGACCCTATGACTGTTTATAAAACTGAGGTGTTAATTTTTTGGGTACAGGATTTTTACCTCTGACTTCTTTTGCTGTATAGATCATTATGTTGAAGAGCCTGGAAGCGTTGCATGTTAGAGATGGATGTTTTGAATGCATTAAATACTATATGATTTGTACAAAAGGAGACAAGCATTTTAGGGCATTCATAAGAAGTAAATAAAGCAGCAATAAATCATGTTACATTTTGGATCAGACCTCTGAAAATATTCTGTACAAATAACAGGGTAGTTTGCATCCATCTTTGTGGCTCCAGGTCAAATTGACCAGTTGTAAAGTGTAGCAGTACAACATCTGCCAGCTCTTTTCCATGTTCAGGCTCTGTCAATGCAGCCTTGCTCTGAAAGTTGGTCTGAGAGTTATTATCAGTGATTCAGGAACAACAACCAAAAAATCTATAATGGGAGCTTCAGTAGTAACATTGCAGATCCTTCTTACAATACAGTTTATTCCTAAGCTGATTTCCAAATGAAAAATTAATTCGAATGTCTCAGGTAGGATCCATCCTTGTACCATGGATACCTTTGTTCCACAATACCAATGTGAATAGAAACCTTGTCTTTGTCACAAAAATATATATAATAAAAATAAATGGAGGTATGTTCAGAATAGATCCTTTGAACATGACAATGCTATTTCATATGGAGGAATTATTCCTTTCAGTGAAATGGTATTTCAGATACAAAAAGTGCTATATTGTAGCTAAACTCCTTTTTGCTACATCCACCAATATTGGATTTCTCTTCATAAATATCTGTTCTGGTTTTTGTTTTGTTTTTTCTAGATTACAGAGTAGCTAATCTTTTACAAGGCTCCTCTGCAATGGAGCTGGAGCTGCCTGGAGAATTCAGCAATACAGAAAATGAATCCAAGGTTTGAGACAATCTCTTAAATCCTTCATTTTGAATGCCTGGGTGTGTGAGGTCTTCATCCCTGTAATGACATTTATCATGCAAGGACATGTGAGATGTCTGTGTGTCTCATGAAGTTTTTTGAGTTGTCTGATCAACTGGAATGTTTCAGGGAATATTTTAACCTTGGAGGCCAGAAACTTACCAACATTGAAAGGTGTGGTGGAGGCAAAACAGGCATAATACCTTTGATGTTATCCACACATCAGTGCATCTGTTTATCTTCCTGATACAGGTGAAATGTTTGGCATTTTCTTAAGTTGTGCATTTTAGAGATGGCAGCAGAATGTGCAAGACACTGAGACAAACATAGCTTCACAGTTCCCTCTTTCTGGATTCAGCTTAGAAAAAGCTTCAGAGCATCTTGAAATTAAAAGCAATAAGGGGTAGCATGCAAAGACCTTGTGAGAAGTATTAAAGGTGGCAAAAGTCTTTAGTAAGCTATTGCAGGCATGTAACAATCTTCCTGAATAAACCAGAGCTCTTGGTACAGGAGAAAAGATCTCTTTTGTGAGATCCATTCTTAGAAGCCTTATGTGCACTCTTGAACCCTGTACAGCAGTGTAACCACTGAGTTGTCCCTCTGGCTTTTTCCATCTGATGAGTATGGAGCAAGTTGCTGCAGCTGTTCATCACTATTTAATTTCTTTAAGTTCTGTGCTATAACATATCTTTTTATCACATGATGTTCAGACTGCTGTAGCAAAAGTATTTCTTGCTGCTGTTGCCTTCATTTTGTTCTACTAAAATGCGCAGAAGCAAGTGTTTGTTGCTCTCTCTAGTGAGCAGAAAGGAACTGGAGTGGTGGGAGTTTTTGATTTCAACCTGAGGTTGGACTTGAAGAGATGGTACTTGAAGTTTTGGTGACTTTTTAGTTTCTAAAATGCTCTTTCTTAAGAGTAGAAGGTAACTTTAAGTCTTAGCAAAACTGGTAGTGTGGCAGGTTTATGCACTTCTGAGATCTGTCTTCTGTTTGCATCCCTTTCCAGTGGATAAGTGTGAACCACCTGCTCCAGGTATTCATCACTACTCTCGAAAAAAACAACTCAGATGTCCAACAGTTTCACTGTGAACCCTCTGCCATCTGGTTAAAATATTGTTGTGACATTGGAAACAGTTGGGGGCTTCTATCCCCATCACCAATTCAGATTGCAGAGTTTGGCTGCTGAATCATCCCTTTTGCATACAGATGAACAACGTGGCTGCTAAACCTTTCCTCTACAGTTTGATAGTATGGTGACAGTGCGCTTGAGGCTTCACTCATGTCTTTTCACACAAGGAGGCACTGTTGAGTTCCACTTTTTAAAGCAGGGTCTTAGATGCCCCTAATTTTTGGATGCCTGTTTTGAGACTTGTTAAGGAAATATGAGTAATTTGAATAAATTAATTGAAGCTGTAAGCTTTTTTCCTCTCCTTTCTACAGAAGATGACAAGCTACAAAATGGATGGACCACACAGAGGGTTTTGTCTTGTTATTAATAATGTTAACTTTGATAGGTGTCTTCAGGAGAGGAAGGGTTCTTGCAAAGATGCTGGTAAGTTACTGAAGTGAGATTTTTGGAGGATTAGTCTCTATTTCCCCGTGTGAGTTGATAGTTTAGCAATAGCTTAGTATTTTATTATCTATATTTTACTTAGTTAATAACTTAGAGTAAAATGTTTGATACGTGTTAAATTATGTAATTTTTGTATCCTAGGGGAGGAAGGGTTAAAGGATGAGTAACCACTGAGTTTCTGATGCAGTTGGATCATTCTTGAATCATTTTAAGAATCCCTTTTTACTTAGCCCTTATAGCTATATTAAAGAACTAAAAGTAAACAAAACCATCATTCTACATAATATTATGCAAAATTCCATAATCAAGCAACTCTGAGCATACTTATTTTATTCTGTTCATTCTATTTATCTCTTGTGTATGAAACTCTAATAGTCAAAACTGCAACTTGAAAATAAAGATGTGAGGAAGGTTTTGAAAGATCTAATCTGAAATTCAGGGTGGGATGATTCCTCGTATTTTCAGGTGTCACTTAGTGTGTCATTGTACATTGTAAAATGTCATTGTATTTTCTGAAACTTGTCTAGAAAAATCCATGAACTCTGTGTTTGAGCTGATGCCATCTTTTTTTATTCCAGTTAACCTTATACTAGTGTAAGGCTGAATCTGCAGAAGTGTCAGGGTGTAAGGTCTTTCCTGGTTCAGATTAGCTTGCATAGTGACTTCATTAAATGGTTTTATACTGCCTCAATTTTTCCTTTTATCTTTCTTTTAATTACAGAGGAACTGCAGCGAGTATTCACATGGCTTGGTCTGGATGTGAAGACTTACACAGATCTGACGTCTCAGGAGATTAAAGATCTCATGCGAACTTGGCAGTGTTTGCAAGATCACAAAGACAGGGACTGTTTTATATGTTGTATTCTATCTCATGGAGAGTCAGGAGCGATCTATGGGAAAGATGAGGAACTTGTATCAATCCGCATGATCATGTCCTACTTCACTGCCAAACAATGTCCACAGCTGGCTGAAAAACCCAAACTCTTCTTTATCCAAGCATGCCAGGGTAAAGACATACAGTGTCCTGTCTATGTTGAAGCTGATGCACGAATTCCTGACTTGTCTTCCATGCAACAGAACATTTCTCCTTCTGAAAGTATTCCTGAAGAGGCTGATTTCCTCCTAGGCATGGCCACAATTGATGGATATGTCTCTTTCCGGCACGTTCAACAGGGTACTTGGTATATCCAGGCCCTGTGCAGCAAGCTGCAGTTGTTGGTACCAAGGTATATACTTTGTGTAGCTCTTCCATGAAAAAATGGGAGGAACTTCCCCTCCCCCCCTTTTTTTTTTCTCCAAAGGCAAATTCACATAGGAACACTAATCCATGTTCTGAGGTGGACAAAATTAAACTGATGATTTGTTTGCTTGCCACTGATAAATTTACATTAACACAGCTAGTACCATAGATATAATCTGGACAATGTGAAGTTTATTGTAAAAAAACTCAAAACCTCCCATGTATATTCTCTAAGGCAGAGTCATCTGTTTCTTGAGTGGATTTAGGTAAAAATATTTTATTCCATTATTTTTCTTTCCTGGTTGAATCAAGGAAGGCAGAGTAAGAAAAGGTCTTTTGTGTTTAGTATCACTCAAATGAGAACAAAAGAAGAGAAATTTGGATAAAAGAATGTTTTCTTTTTTGTGTTTTAAATGTTTATACTGAATCTTCTAGATGATGTGGGAGGTGTTAAATGGAGTGCTGTCTGCTCATTAATAAGTCCTTTTTTTATTTTTGCTTTCCTTCTGGATGTAGGGGTGAAGACATTTTGTCAATTCTTACAGAAGTTAATGAAGATGTGGGCAGACGTGTTGACCGCTTGGGAACAAAGAAGCAGATGCCCCAACCAGCATATACCTTAAGAAGAAAATGTATATTTCCAATACCTAGAGACCCTCCTCCTACACAGCAACATTGAGGCTTTTAAAATACATCCTTTTATCAGCACATCTCATTTAAATGCAATTTACCACACTATGTGTTGTAAGGCAGTTACCCAGAATCCTGAGGAACTGTTAGCTTCAAGGCAGGGCCTCAGAATTTTTTTGCCAAACAAACTCTAAAACTGGAGGAACCACAATTAAAACAATCCATGTGCCAGCTATTTATATCTTCTATGTATTCAGAGTTATCAGGGTTGAGAGAATCATGCTTCTGTCATGTTAAAGGATTTTGTACCTGCACAGACTGCAGATATGAAAGTGTTTTTCTGACACCATAAGGGTTGCATGTAGCCTTCCATACCTAAACCAGGATTGTTAATGGTCTGGTTTAGCCTCATCATGTTTTATTTTGCAGGCTAACAATTTTAAATCCCGCCTCTAAATCCACTAACTATGTTCATAGAGAGTGACGAAAGGTGGGAATGAAAAGGAGAAAGCTTAAGTAGTAAGTGGAAAAGGATTTCTTCCATCTCTAATTTAAATCATGTTTAACTTAATGAGAACCAGTTAACTATTGAAATCAGTAATTTGTTCCACAAGGCACACCGATACCATCTAACATAAACCTCATGTACAATGAGATCTTTCCAAACTGAGTAAAGCCAAAATGCTGCATAGTATTCCCTCTGTGAAACCTTGTGAACTGTCATTTCCTCACCACTTCTGGGAAGAAAGGTTAGGGTAGAAGATTTGCATGCTATGAAATACGGCATTCAGCAATGTATCTGTAGGTTTATCAGATTGACTTAACTTTTTTAAGCATTAAATTTTGTGATTATCCTTTCTTCTTTTAAGATCTAAAAGGCTTCTAACACAACATTTTGTGAGTTAAGTGAAATAATGTCATTTTGTTATGAGCACTTATGCATGTCTATGTCCTTCCTGTTTGTTCCTGCATTAAATTCATACTTCTTTTTAAGAGCTTGGTGAGATAAAAATTGTGTACTGAGGTAAGGCTTATCCTTGTTTCTGACTGGCCCCTGCACTTTGTTGGGCTGCATGAATCGATGGGGTTTTGGCTGCCTCAGAGTTTAAACTGAAGTGAAACTGAGTTTCAGAAAAGCACTAATTGTTATGTATGATTGATAGCTGTAAGTTGGCTGAAGATTTGAAAGACTACTGTCTAGTGCTGTTGGATGCAATTTTTAGCTTGCACTATCCAGAATTTTTAGGAGAGGAGTTTTACATCATACAGAGCATGTATGGCAGTTTGCCAAAACATAATGCTCACTTTTTTTCAGGATTGATAGTTGTGTGACCCATTGCATTTTGAGTCTTCCGAGTTAGTATGACTGCCACATTTGAAGTCAAATTAGTGCCACAGATAGAAAATGTTTTGTCTGTTAGTAGACTATGTAACATGTTGTAATAGAATCATGAAGTTTCTGGCTCAGAATTACTGATCAGACTTGGTGCGCTTTTGTTTTGTATGTTTATGTAACAACTGAATTTTTATCAGTACAGAGTAATCACTGACAAGAATATTGACTTTGTTTTACAGGATCTGGTTTTCATTTTTAAGTTTTGGTAGACAGGGAACATCATCACGTTATCTTGTGTTCTCTGTAGAGACTTCTGCCTGGGTAATTTCCAGTTAAGTCATAGATAGGTAAAGGCAATCAGAAGAGTCTAAGCTGACTCTTGTCTTGAGTTCCCTGGGAAGAGAAATGCACACTTGTGAAGTATAAATGACTGGTAAAGTCTCCCTCGCTCATAATAAGGTTTGTTCAAACACAGTTTACACTAGTATGGTTGATACTGTTCAGTGAGAATATTTTGCTTTTGTGTGTCGAGGGTTGTGTTTACATGGCTGTAATACTTGGGTGCACGCAGTGGTACTCTTGTCAGCACAAGACAAGAGGCAGGGTAGGCTTAGCACTGTAACCACAGCTACCATTCAGCAAGATTGTTGGATGTTTCTACATGATCTCTTGTGGTGTATTGTAAGATAGCAGTTTGAAATTCTTGGGGGAGAGTGGGTGGGGTCTATACAACTTACTCATTGCTCCTTGCTGTCCACACTGTACATCTTTAGTGTAACTCTAGTAATACAGAGCTGGGCCAGAAAGAAATAGGCGTCAAACAGGCAAACAAAATGTGGTTAGTTTCTGTTGAGGCTTACTGATGGTGGCAGGCAGAAGCATGTGCACATGTGCGTGCTCTCCACCTACAGAATTAAAGAAGAGTTGTGACTTGTGCAACTCGTGTTTCGACAGATTTAAGTGGAACTAGCGTAAAAAGAGTCTGTCTGGGGAAGTTGGTATCTTGGGAAGGTCACGATCTTAAAGTGGGATTTGTAACATTCACAAGTCACAGGAGCTGTGTATCCTGCCTTATGCCAGTAGAGGCCACAGTCTCTACAGTTGCTGAGGGGTCAATAGCCTCAGCATTTTTGCTTCCTCAAGACTAGCCTTTCTGGGAGAGATGAATTTTTGGCAGGCTGCTGTACAAGGAATAGATTGGGTCACTGAGACAGTTCTAGAGGAATCGGGAGGGACAAAACCATGGTGTAGCGGAGCTAAGGGAAATTGGAGAGACAAAGTTAAAAAAAGGACAAGAACATTTTGGGGAGGGGCGAGAGAGGAAGAAATAAGTGAAACAGTAAAGACAAAGAGGAAGAACAGTGCCAGGAGGGCTGGCCCTTGAAACTGAGGCATGATGGGAGAAGCCTCTATCTGGAAAAGTCCAACCTGGGCTTGGTCTCTGCAAATATCTTGCACGCAGTACTGGTCACAGCATGCTTCCTCTTTCAAACTGCAACTGAGTCTTGATTCAGTTAAGACATAGAGGGAGCTGATGCAGGAAGAGAGACGCTGAGACATGGAATGACATGGAGACACAACCATTTTGGACGTGAAGATCAGATAGTGATTGTGGTATCCCTCTGTGCTGCTTCCAGCCTTTGGATAAAAAGACAACTCGTGCCAGTCAGATGTGTTTTCTGAACTGTTACTAGCGTGTGCCTTCTGGAAGGAATTTATATGCCTCATTCAATCAAAGGGTATGTTATAATTTTGTATTTATAAAGGTAGGTAGGTTGAAATCAATGAATTACTGTTTTCATTGCAAAATTTTAGCAAATTTTGGCTCTCCTAACTGACTATCTTCATAATGCTGACTTCACAAGCTTCAGAGAGTCTGGTAGCTGTACTGATTGCTGATCATATATTTCCTGCAAGGAAGATACTGGTGACCAGCGGACCATACGGGGAACCTTACCGCTGAAGGCAGAGCTCTGTGCTTCGAAGAGGGTGAAAATGCCAAAAGTTAGTTATTGCTTAAACTATTTTGTAAATAGGGAAGTATATTACATAAATAATTTCAAAGGAATGTTTAGCTTTTCAGTTCCCTGTCATCACTGAGTATGGCTACTGAATTCAGTGCTGAAAGTAGACTTATTTTTTTTTAAATTAGGAAATAATCTTCCATGCAAAGTGCATGTTAAAAATGGGCTTGGGTGAGTTGGAGAGGGACTTCAGAGAAAGGAGGTAAGTTGTGGAGGATCTGGTGACAGCAGGACAGTGAGGCTGATATATTTTTGTATGGGAAGATATAATTGATTCACCCTTCCCTGTCTTTTAATTAGGATTTATGTATGGGAGCAAATATACTGAGCTGTGCCGTATACTAGAAAGGCCTGGCTATGCTGCTTAGTGTGTCCCCTTAAAAGCAAAACCTGGTTACTTATGTGGCTTGTTTACCAATTTTTCTTACAAGCACTGTAATAATTAATTTCCTGAAACTGGAACCATGATAGGTAGAGTAGGGCACTGCTGCAACATTACTTTGTTATAATGTACTTTTTGTAAGTCATGTGATAATATAGATCATAGTACAAAAGGCAGTACTTTTTCCTGGAACTTTACAGACTATGGCTGTCTCACTTTTTTCAGAGTTGTTCCAGCAGTCGTCCAGCCTGTCCTTCCTCCTGATGTTTAAAAAAAAAAAAAAATTAGTAATAGTAGTATCAGTAGTATTATTAGTATTATTACAGTTTGCTTGTTGTATCAGTTGTGTCTTTAATTTAGTAAAGTGGGAGAAAAAGGCAGAACACTAAACATTGTTTTAGCGTACTCCCTGAATTTACAGGCAGGTTTAAATACAGTCTGTAGGTGGCACATCTGTTCCAATTGCAATAATTTTGTGGGTTTGAAACTTAGAGCCTTTGAGAAATAAAATTAAGATTTCCTTTACCAGAAAGATTTACTTTTATAAGCACATGCCTTGTATCTTAAACAAAAGGCATGATTTATGCGAGAAAGAAGATAACTTCATAACTAGCTACCAAGAAAATACTCTTTTTCTTGTGTGGACATAAAAATAATACAGTCAGATCTGAGATCATTGAATCGTGAGGTTAAGCACATATGATTCATTCAGATACTAGTGGTTTTGTGGTAATACGGGCTGAGTGCTATGGATTCTAGTCTGTTTAAAAGTTCAGTTTGAATGGATTTAAAGAAAACAGTATTTGGGGGCAGAGCACGAATCGTACATGCTGTATCACAACACGTGTTTTGCTGTTTTATCAGGTTTTTTGATAGGCAAAGGTTTAAGATTCAGCTGTATGTTCATTCTTGCTAACTAACAGAACGCTGACCAAGGGTATGCCTCAAAAAGCTGCTTTGCTATAGAGTGGTCTTTGGAGGAGAGGGGAGTACAATTGTCTGCTATTTTTTTTTATTTTTTTTTTTTTTTAATATTTACAGTAGTACTGACTCAGTCATCTAGGCTGCCTTGGAGTTATTAGCCCTGGTATTGAAAAATTTGCAAGGCAGTAACATTAAAATAGATTGCCTAATATTCTAGTAGTGTAGAAGTAGGAAGTTCTGATTTGCTGTTGTCGACTTTTATGTCTCCCAGTGAGTTCAATGGGACAAGAGACCTCTACTGAATCAATTTCTGTAGAGTTTCTCTTTAGAGATTCCTAGGTGTCTTAGATCTAAGGCAGGGAGAATAAAGTGGCAAATGGTTCTCTTACCAGAGAGGCAGTGGAGGCAGTTCTTCTCAGTGTCAGGGTAAGATAGTTGGAGGGCTTGCACTTGGTATTTTCTAACTTTCTCTTGTGATGAAAAGTTGGATCTATAAGCCAAGATTAATATTTCTAAAGACAACGGAGGAAGTGGTGTAGAAAAGAGGTGGTATTTGGTGCTCAGTGAAACACAACGAGAAAAATAGTTTGACAAGAATTCTGGCCTTTTTAAAAGAGTTGACATGATCTGTATTTGATTTGAGTACTACAAACTGATTGAGAACTGAGTTTTACCTGATGCAGATAATCCAAAACAGGAAGAGGTGCTTTGGCTATGCTGACCAGGATCAAAAGCAGTGTATAAAGAAAGAAGCCAGATAGCTTACAAGAGTTATTCTCATGTGGACTCTTATCTTTAGTATGATGTAAAACCTTTATCTTTGTTATGGTATAAAACCTGGCAGTCTCATTTACTACATAGTCTGTATTTCAGACTGGCAAGTGGCTATAGCTTCCAAACGGGATCAAACCTAAAAAAAAAAAAAAAAAAAAAAAAAAAAAAAAAAAAAAAAAAAAAAAAAAAAAAAAAAAAAAAAAAA
>VXBL01003409.1:352463-388703 GCA_013400195.1 Aramus guarauna
AAAGTGAAACAGCAGCATCCTGCCAGGAGTGTACATCCTGTACCCTGCAGTCTAGACACACCATAGGAAGCAAGAATGATCCGTGACTTTCTCTGTCCATTTCACTTAGCATGGAGTTTTTTATATTCCTTGTTGAGAGAACCGAAAGAGCTAAGCATCAAAGCTACAGTAGCAAGACAGCCTCTCTCTACTGAAGCTTTGATTGCATATTATTTGGGGCTATTCTACAGGATGTGATACTTTTTATAATCATGTTATTGCACTACTGACAAATGAAATCAACTTCTGTTTGTATGTAGATCCAAATCCTGATGTGAAATGAGTACAGACTTCCACAAACACCTTTTTGACATTTCTGAGGCTTTGGTCGCAGATGAACTGGAGGCTCTGAAGTTCCTCAGCCTGGAGCACATCCCCATGAGGAAGCTGGAAGCCATCCAGGAGCCCAAGGCCTTCTTTGAAGTGCTGCAGGAGAAAGGCATGATCGAGGTGGGGAACCTGTCCTTCCTGAAGGAGCTGCTCTATCGGATCAGTCGGATCGACCTCCTGGAAGCCCAGCTGGGCTCCAGCCGAGAGGAGATGGAGAGAGAGCTTCAGATCCCAGGCAGGGCACGGGTGTCGGCCTACAGGTAAGCACTGAAGTGGTAAACCTTTGCACGCAAAATGTACAACTGTTCTGTTGTGTACTGTTGTGTTTTCTGACTGCACTGTTGTCTTGCGAATATCCCGGCATAATTGTATTTATTACAGCATGATGACCTGCCATTGTGAGTTTTATGTTTTGCAGTTCAAATTTGTAATTTAATGTTTACTTCTCATAACTTTCTTAATCAGTCTTTCTCTCTATTGCTAGGCAACTGTTATATGGAATTGCAGAGGAATTGACTCCAGAAGATGTCAAGAGCGTGAAGTTCTTGCTCCAAAAACAAATACCAAAGAACAAGCTTCAGGATAATGCTGTATGCAAAGTGATCTTGATAAGTTTTTAGCAAGGCTAGTTCAGAGTCGGTAGTTCTTGTAAGAAGGGAGGAAAGAGAAAGCAGTCTGCTGTCACTAAAATCTGTTACAAGAATTGTGATGATAACTGATAGCTGCTGTGTGAAAGAATGGGCTTTTTTTTTCTTATTGTATCTCTTCTCTGCCCTTTTTTGCTCTCCTATTCCTATTTTTCCTCCAGCATCTGTCTCCCTAATGTTTTCTTCTTGCAAAATCCATCATGCTCTTCCTTTCATCTTTGCTTGGCATTTATAAGACTTTTGTATATATGTGGTATCTAGGAAGAGTGATGTTTGCTGGAAGAAAAACAATCTTTTAGAGACAGGAAATCAAGTTCTAATGTGAGTTCAACCACGGATTTTTGTGTGTCATTGGGTACATTTTCTTCTTTATTGTAATTTGGGGTAACAGGAATTTGTTAACTCCTCCACAAAAGTATGAAGAGGTTTGATGAGCTAGTTTAATACTTGTATTGTAAATAGTGAATAGTGTTATAAAAATGCTTAGTATTATTAAGAAGGTTCCTTAAAAGTCCTATTTGTATTGTGGCATCTCTACCAAATTACTCCTGAACACCTTTTCAGTAACAGAAAAGGCAAAATGCCACAGCTAAATGACTTAACAGCACTTCATCTGAACACAGAGGCACAACAGGATGCCATGTTGTTATCCACATCAGTGCTTTGCACTGCGGAAACAAAGCAGAATAACCTAGCTATAGACAATTTCTAATGATATCCCTTAACCTTAGTGATGTGGTATTTTTCAGTTGCATTGCATCCTGATGCTTGTTTTAATGAGATTTGGAGGAAAAAGAAACTGGTCTTTAGCTGGTCAGTCTCTGGGAATGAGGATGTGTCTCCTGCTCTGTCCAGAAGTGCCTGATACTGCAGTTATTGAAGGTTACTGCATGAATTTGGGTTATGTGGTTTTGTTTTACCAGTCAATGCTGAAGGTCTTGATGGAAATGGAAAGAAATGGGCTAATTAAAGAAGATGACCTGGCAGTGCTGAAACGTATATTCAAGGGATTTAGAGCTGACATAAAGAAAAAAATTGATACGTATGAAGAAAAAAAAAAAGGTAAATTGTTTAATCTGCTGTTTAAGAGTAGAGCTGGGTTTTTTTGTAATTTTTATGATTCCAACCTTGGCAGTGTAAGAGTCCAGAGGTAAGAGAGACACTTTACAGTATTCTAGGATAGACAGAGCAGTTCTTGGTACCTGTGGTTTCTGAAGTTTTCTGCTACTTCATTATTCCATCATAACTTCTCGTATCTCTCCTTGAACTATGTTTTATGCCTTGTAAATTATTTGCTTCTCCCTCCTCTTTGCTTTAAATGCAATTTTTCTCTTCAGGAAACAGTGCACTGCTGGTTTTGGACTAGGATAGCTTTTCAGTCACTGAGAGAGACTGGAGGTGACAGTTGCCTTGGGGAAACTTGTATTGAGAGACTGTCAGCATTATTTTCTGTTAGTCAGGCTGTTTACTCTTAGTCAAAGGAAAAGTCTCTGGAGACCGATTACTTGGCTAAAGTGTAACCATTCTGTACTAGATGTGAAATTTCAAGGATTTCAGTATATCTGGGCTCTTGCAGCTGAGATGGTGACTTGTGACACCACAGCTGGGCCTTACTCTTTGGGAAACAGGATGTGTCAACCAACAACAACCAAGACCTATTAAATTTTTCCCCAGAACCTCCTTTTGGATAAGTTGGGATGTGTGTTTCTTAGACACACATCTGTACAGCCCATGCAGTTCCCTGCAGAGATACCAGATAGTTTCTCCAGCGTGTCTTTGTGCTACTGACCTGTGCTTGTGTCTCTAAAAGAGCAGAAAAAAATTGCCATGGTTGGCTGGTGTAAGCAAGCAAGCCTTGGGTCAGGGGATTTCTCCACTTATTTCAGACAGTTGTATTCAAAGAAGTGTTTTGTTGCTTTGAGGAGATCTTCCGTTATGCTGGTATTCTGCATCCTTGGTGTGTCCACCCAAACAGTAAAGTTCTCTGGAGAAGAGACAATGGCCTCAGAAACAAATAAACTAGCTGTAGTATACCACTGTACAAAAATGGGTCTCCTCTTTCTCTTATGTTTCCCATAGTGGAGATGCTAGTGAATAGCTTGCCTGGAGTGACTACTCACATTCAGCCTTTTATTATCTGATCTTGCTACCAGTAAAAGAGCAGAGAAGAAATCGAGCACAGCACTAGCAGTCTGTGAAACTGGAACCTTGCTTGGCCCAGCTGTACAAAATGATGGTGTCTCAGTGATGTGGAAACCACCATCCACCTCATTCCTTGCACTGTTTTTTTCAGTGTTGAAATGCGCACAGTGGAAGATTTATCTTTTTAGTCCTAAAATGTTCTGTTTATCTTCTCCATCTTAGAAAGTGATTCTAAGGAAAAACTCCACTATCCAATGTCCGTGTCTATGCATCCAGGAGCAGATAGCGAGACATCACACCTGGTGAGAAATACCTCAAGCTTATCTCTGAAGTAGGGAAAGGGGAAAGGGGAGCATAAATTCTTAAGACTAAGCAGGTGGAAGAGATGAAAGGGAGGGGTTCTGGCTTTATAAGTAGGCCTTCAAACAATTCTTACTTCCAAAACAAGACCAAGCCTTGTTCCTTTGTGAGTACCTGCTGTCAGCAACCTTTTAGGTGAGAAATAAAGGAGTAGCTGTTGTGTGAAGAAAACCAATCTTAACAATTACGGATTGGGACATTAAAGTTCTGTCCAGGATACTCCTGGACAGATGGGAAGGGAACAACACAATCTGCTACCTCACTAGAAACCCACAGGGGCTCTCAGGGAGAATGATAGAATGCAGGAACTTTTCCTCTGCATATGTAAATTTGTGTTTCTGGATACTCGCTTTCTCCCATGCCAAAATCATATCCTAATCACAGAGAGAGGAGAAGGGATTCATGGTGACAAAGCAGATTCCTCTCCCCTGTAGCTAGCTTGTATTCTTAGGCTTTTCCTTTCTTATATCTTGGCCTTCATGATTTTTTTGCACTTGGACATGAAGGACCAATAATCTGTGTACAGCATATTTCTCTTTTGGCTGCTTGGCACTGCTTTCTTATCTGCTTTCTTTGTTTCTACAGCTTGTGGAATCATATAAGATGAAAAATATCCCCCATGGTTACTGTGTGATTCTTAACAACTACATTTTTAAAAATCCCTATGAAACCAGAGAAGGAACAGTGAAAGACAAAGGTAAGTACTTTTTAAATCCAATTACTGGTTTGTTTTTTTCTCTAGTAATTCTCTGAAAGAATTACCTAATCTTTCCTGTGAATAAGAATCATGTCCACGGACTTCCTTGCCTCTAGAGTAACTGGAATGACAGTCACTGTAGAAATTGGAAATATGCCACTTGCAACAGTTTAGCTGATGGCTTAAAGAAAGAACCACTTTCTGTTCTAGGTAAAAAGTGTTGTCTTAATTGGTCATATGTACCAAATAGTGAAGGAGGGATTACTGTTCCACCTTTTCACTTTTTGATTGGTTTTAATTCTTAGCTATCATGGAGTAATATTTTTAAGTCCTTAAATTCTATTTAATGTTCAAATAAATGCTACTGCTTTATAATTCTCCTTAAAGCCTGTCTTCCTGCAAGAGTCACTTTTAAGATAAGCAAGAGTTTATCTTAAAAAAGTACAGTCTGTTTCATGAAAGCACACATCACCAATATTTTAATTCCATCCAGCCTGTCTACAGGCTGCTTGCTTCCCAGCTACTTTCTCACTGCCCCACAACAATTAAGTCAACATTTGCTGAGAAGTCTGTATAGTATTTGTTAGCAGGTTACCCTGCCTTCCTTTTTGCTGCACTTGATCATTCTCACAGAATGAGGGACCCACTTCATTTAAGACTGGCAGAATTTGTCATTCTAAAGAGGTACCTCCTCTTTAACTTGCTAAGTGTTGTTCTTAAGTATCTGAGATTACTATGCAATGCACAGTTAAAGCTTGCTTTGACACAGTAAGCTTCACTAATTTGTACTGATTAATCAGATTATCTGAAACTTTTTTTTGTTTTAGATAGCATGTTGCTTAACCCAGTTGCATTTAAAAAAAATAAAATTAGGCATTTGGGTTTTTCTAATTAGATTTGGCAGGCTGTCAGTCAGGTGAATTTATTGGTGGGATCTGAACACTTCTGTTAATACCTGTTCTACCACACAGACACTGTTGTGTCAGTGTCTTCCTTGTCACTATTTATGTTTAACAAGTGCCTTCTGCCTTTTTTTCCCAGAGGCTGTGGAAAGGGTCTTTAAGTGGCTTCAGTTTGAGACGGTTGAGCACATGGATCTAGAAGCAAAGCAAATGTATGCAAAAATTAAAGAATACAGCAAAAAAGATCATAGTAACATGGACTGTTTTGTTTGCTTCATTTTTTCCCATGGTGAGAAAGACAAAATAAAAGGTGTTGATCATAAGTTTGTAAATATTAAGGACTTAGTCTCCTGCTTCAGTGGATCTAAGTGTCCTTCTCTTGCTGGCAAACCCAAGCTGTTTTTCATCCAGGCTTGCCAAGGCTCTGTAGGTCATCCAGGTGTCACAGTAAAAGAAGACTCTTCTGGCCATCTTGAGACGGATGCTACCCCTCTGACTTCCATTCCTGATCAGGCTGATATTCTGGTTGGCATGGCTACAGTGGAAGACTATGAGTGCTACCGCTGTACAGAGACTGGCAGTGTTTATGTTCAATGCCTCTGTGACAAGATGAAGTTGCTTTGCCCACTGTAAGTGCTATTTTTAATCCATGTACGTTTGGGGTATTGCAGACATATGTACTTAAGCTGAAACACGAGTGTTTTGCATTTGTGCTATATAATGCTTGTCACCTGCAGGACAGTGCAGAACAATAATTATTCTGGAATTGGGCATTATAATACTTCTACAGATGAACCGAAGTACAAGTGACTTCTCCTAGTTTGCCTGTGACAAAACCAGGGTTGTAATGCTGCAACGTTACTTAAAAACAAGTATGTGTATGTGTGTGCATGTTTTTTTAACATTTTTGACTGATAAGTGATTTTTCCTTCCAGTGACGCCTGATGAGAGGCAAATTTGTTGAGTGATTACACAGACAAAAAAAAAAAAAATCAGTGTCCTTTAGTCGTCATTTTCATTGTTGCCTCCTTCCCATCCCCATCATAAACTTGATTAAGAAAACAGAATTTCTCTTCAGACACCACTTTCTCATGGTGTCCAGAGGAGGGCTTGGAGAATGCCTAAGTTTGGTTCTCTTTCATCTTCGTGTGCTCTTCTGACTGTAACCAAAGTGGAGGACTGCTTTTGCTGGAAAAGCAATGCTACATGGAGGTTCCTTTTACTCCCTCAAACACTGAATTCTGTGGTTACACAATGGAGCGTGCAGTTTCAGTGACAGGCAGGGTGAGGCGAAGATACTAGATACTGAGATACCACTTTATTTGAGCAAACTTAAATCAGCTTCTTGGCCTAGCTGTGCAAGTACCATGTATTTCAATGTAACTTTTCTTCATTTTTGTTCAAGCCGCAAGGATCTCATGACCATCCTGACAGAAGTGAACAAGGAAGTGGGAGGAAGAGTATTAAATGGATACAAGCAGATGCCAAAGATAACATCAACCCTACGGAAGCAACTGATATTCCAAATTCCACAAAGTTCCTCAGCTGAAAAGTAGAAAAATAAGAATACACTCAGGAGTCACATCTGGAATGGCTTCCACAGGGAAGAGAATTTGCAGGAGAAATTATCTGGATCTGTGTGGCCCCCAGTCCTTCAAGGGGCCATGGGACCTAAATTTTCCAATTCCTGTGTTTAATCAGTCTCCTGGCACCTGGATCTGTAGCAGTCTGGTAAAGCTGCGGAGGCATACAGATCTGGCTGGCTGTTCTGCAGAAGCAGTGGAGTCTGTTCAGTCTCGGTTTCAAGTGAGGAAGCGCTTTCAAGTAGTATGATTTTTAGGCCTTATTGGAAATGCCAATGGAAGTCCCATATCTGTCTGAGTTGGATGAAGTGCCTGAAATCTGAAGAAAAGAACAGATAGATTCAGAATGCTAGCTCCTTTTCCAGGCAGCACGTGTAAGATTGTAACTGATTTACCCAGAGGTGAATCATTGGCTGTCTCTGGAAGCTGTATAATTTTTCATGGAAAATAATATCCCTGTCCAGAAGAACAAAAAAAAAAAAAAAAAAAAGATTATGATACTACAAGTTTAGGTCTTTTCCTCCAAGTATTTGGTTTGCTTTATGTTATTAATTTACTTGGCTAAACAGCACTACTGTTTAGCTTTTTAACAGTAAGGGTTCTAACCGTGTTTTTTTCTCAGAGCTCTTAGGGGACAGTCTGTTTTGAATGGCTGTCAACTGCTGGAAGGGAGGTCCCACTCCATTAGATCCACTACTCTGAGATGCCTTCTCCTCCTGGCAACTGCTTCTACCTCCTGTGGACTCTTGTTTCTCTTGTAATAAATACTCTTGGCTTTCACATCACCTTTGTTTGTGGTGTGTTTCTCTTTTGGATGAGCTGACTGAGGGACAGTCAGCATGATGAACACTTTTACTTAACCAGAATGTTATTTTGCTCTCCTTGAAGTATTCAATGGCAGCCACCCTGAGGAGTAGCATACTGATATCCATCCCTTCATTAGCAGCTGGAGAGATGGTAGAAAAGAGTAAGTTTAAGTTCGGGACTTTCATGATAATGGCAGCTGATGCCAGTGAGGGTCTTCTTACCTTGCATCCTCAGCAATGTGTAGATGGGGGGTGGGGGGGTGGCTGTATAGCATTTTACTAGCTACATTCCTTTTGAGTTTATAATAAGGTAAAGGATGGAATTGAGGCACTTTTTAACGGCTTTTTTTAGTTTGTATTTTCTGGAAATCCATGTCTAACCATAAAGCAGGGGTTCTTTATTCAATCCTGCTTGTATTCTTGAAGCGAAACTTTTTTTTTCTAATTCCACACAATGTGCATTTTTCTCCCCTTACCCTTTTTCACCTTCCAAGTAAAAGGGAGAGTGCCCATTCTTGGAATTGCAGCTCTGGTCACAAAGGTTTCATAAATAATAAGTAGGTGTTACAAACACTATGTAAATGAGAGCGCTGTTTGTGCCAAAAGTTACCAGAAGGTGTTATCAGGTATGATACAGTTGTGTGGCTGACATTTGGTTAACCATTTAGGAAGTGTGGCAACAATTTATTTACACTTTTATAATGTTTTCATAAATGAGACCCTGATAGGAAGTTAGTAATTAGGTTTGTGAATGTTGTTTTATGGTAAGGAAATATAGCTTAAATGAAACAACTGCTTCCTGAGGAAGAAACTTGCTGGAAGGTGGCAGCTGCTCCAGTAGTGAGGTTGTGAATACACAGCATTTCTGGTTTTTCCTGTTTCTCTTGTGTCAGAGTTCAATACTCTCAGACTAAGTTCTTTCAGATATTCCACATAAGGAGAAATTGGATATCAAATTTACTTATTTGGTGTATTTGGTGCTATGTGGTATTTTGATTTAGTAGAGTGATACAGCAACATCCTGAAATTACAAGGATAATTTAGCAATTGCAATATACACTTGACTCACAATACAAACATGATTCTCATTACCCCTTTCACCACCGTGACAGTGGGCATCCCCAGTCATGATGGAACATGGGGGTTGAAGTCAGCTGAAGGCCATTGCTCTTTTCAAAGTTTAAATGTTTTATCAGTTGTCCACTTTTTATATTTTTATGTTGGGCTGAGCCATGCATTCACACACCCTCTGCTGGTCTGGCTAGCTCAGGAAGACATTATTCTTTGTTAATTGTCTTGGGGAACCTGATGATTTACAGGGGCAGCTGTCTTCTCTAAAACTAAGGTTACCCTCCAGTCTCCCTGATGTTGAGATAAATTGAGCTTTCTTTGTGATATCTTCTTCCCTGAGATCATTGGTTTCTCGCCCTTCTCTGAGCTGTCCTCCACTGGGTGGGGTGTGCTGGTCAGTCACACCCTGTCATTCAATGAGCATGGTATTTTGTTCTGCCTGTTAAAATCAGACCACCTCCATAGCTACCATTATTGCCTGCTGATGAAGACCTACTTGAAGAGAGGGAAAACTCAGTCAAAATCCTCTGAAGGACTGCAGGAAGTAGCCATACTGTGAATTTATATGTCGTGATATATGCAGTGATCAAGGAAGGAGAAAATACTTTCAGTTCTATGGCTCTGAGCAAAGTACACTCACGCACACCTGCGGCAGGGTGTCTGATACGTTCTTGCTTGCATTTGTACATAACTGAGAGGTAAGAAGGAATTTGAATCTGCTATTTTCTGACTCTGCTTTTCCTCTGTAGCACAACTTGGAGAATGGTGAGGGGCAATTGCCTTTCCTCTCTGAATACCCTCAGCTATAGTTACTTTCCCTGTCTTCCCTTTTCTTTGACTTCTGGCTGGGAGGCCAAATGCTATAGGAAAACAATCCTGACACTCAATTCTGTGTTTTGTTTTCAGCCAGCAGAAGCACTACCACCAGAACGTGCAGTCAGAATGTTGGTAGGAAAGCAAAGTTGGTGAGTTGAAGTCCTGCAGGCTTAAGCTGAAAGGAGGCAAGATCAGAGTGATGCTGTTTGAAAAGGGGAATGGTTAGAAGAGTTGGGGAGGACTATTACCTGAGGCAGAAATACTGTTACTCAGTGGCATGAATCCCTCCCCAGTCCTTTCCATCTTGCTACTATTCATTCAGTTTAACATCAGTTTCCCAGAGAGCTGTTTACACCCACCTTCCGTGGGAAGTTTGTCTCCACGTTTTAGGGTGATTTGTTAATGTGCTGCTCTTGAGATGGGTTAGTGGTACATGTGAGGAGCCTGCCCATGTTCAGATTGCTGCCAGCTTCTCCCATGGCATGGGCTACTCTAAGTATATGTTTTCCCACCACCTATATAAGGGTTCACTTGGAGTTCTCAAAGTGGTGTGAAATTCAGGAACTTCAGAGTTTTGATTAATTTAACTGTTGGCTATGTCTGCGATCTGTAAAATCTCCTGCAGGAAATCTTGAAGCCCAGGTAGAAGTGGAAACAAAATACACACCGTTTAGGAGATTAAACTACGCAGCATGGAGTCCAGAGGTAGATTTTTCTCGGGAGTTGGGAGTTCAACCCTTGCTGGTTACCCTTTTTATTCTGGCCCCTAACTAATGTGGGCACATTCTCTGAAAATACTGAGATCTGCCTCTTTTCAGCTAGAGGTGTGTCAAATTATGAATAGAGAATGGCATGTTTAATCTGCAATGACTTCTATGCAATGTGCTAATAAATATAGTTGAGATCTTTGGGAATTCCCAGATAGTCATTTCAGTGTGTCCTTTCTGTAATTGTGCCTTTGCTTGTCACTGCATCTGTTCTGTTATTGACAGTCAGAGGAATTCCCCAGGCTCCGAACGTTGCTGGCTCTTGTGGGTGCCAACTGTAATACATTTCTAGCTAGGTGGAACGTTATTCTGGACATGTCTTCTGAGCTTGGCCTAGATCTTTTACATCAGTTTTATATTTGTGACGCCACTTTGTGTTTAGGCCTGATTTGTCCGGGCATATCAGTGCAAAGAGAAGGATCCATACCTCCCTCAGTCCATTTACGAGGAAGAGTTTGTTTTAACATGACTTGAGGGCTGAATCATAGGCTGTTAAAATGTGTCTTGCCATATTCAGATTACTCCCACCTTTGACCCAAGTTGCCACATCGCAGTAATCAAATATCTTGCGTAGTGTTTTGAACCTTGATAAGCCATTTCTATGGTAACAATGTAAAGATTTCTGCTTAATATATTTCCAAACTGTTTTTTCCTGTTTTTTTTGGGGGGAAGGGACTCTGGGTTTAAGTCAGTGCTTAGCAGGAACAGTTTATTTGGAGAGTATGGATGCTCTGAAGGTGGCTCTCCTGCTCAAGGTGAGCACTAAGATGTTAATATTACTTTTCAGAAGGATGAAAATGCCAATTGGCAAAATCTCTTCCCTCCTCCCTCCTGTTGTTGTGAAATACCATCTATAGAGAGTGCTGTACTAGAAGGTGTATCAGAGGCAGTGCACTATCCCAGGGTCTTATACCATCGCACAGTGCTCCTGTGAGCCTGCTCCTGTCTCTAGAGGGGTCTTCAGCAAATCTGGGAGGGGTGGTAAGGGATCTGGTTCCACGGCCAGTGGCTGTTAGGGTACAGGGCTGAACACCTGCATTGTGTGCTGCGCTGCCTGCCAGCAGCCCCAAAAGGCTCGCAAGGAGGAAGTAGACTCTGGTGCTATGAGTTTCTTTCTGTTCGTATTAAAATGGCGATGAATTGTGAGTGCCTCTGAACTAGAGAGAGGTGATTGCAGGAAAAGCCCTTGCAGAGGGAAGACCTTTAGACCTGCACAAGGAGGTTGTTTACTCAAGAATGGACTCAAGAATAGTCAGTGCTTCATAACTGTGAATGGAGGGGGCCTAAAATGCGTCTGAGAGAAGTCTTCTCTGGCAGACGCGCAGTTTTTGAGCTAATTTGTGGAGGGCTTTGCTTTAAGTTAGAAATCCAGCAGGAACTACAGCTCCCAGGGACCCAGGCGCCGCCTCCTGCTCGCCCCAGCCCGGCGGCGGCGAAGCCCCTTCCTTCCTGCGCAGGGCTGGTACAGCCGCGGGCGATGGAGTTCCCCAGGCAGCGGCTGCTAGCGATCAGCGAGGAGCTGGGCAAGGCCGAGCTGGAGGCTCTGAAGTTCCTCAGCCTGGAGCACATCCCCATGAGGAAGCTGGAAGCCATCCAAAAGGCACAGGACTTCTTCGAAGTGCTGCAGGAGAAAGGCATGATCGAGGTGGGGAACCTGTCCTTCCTGAAGGAGCTGCTCTATCGGATCAGTCGGATCGACCTCCTGGAAGCCCAGCTGGGCTCCAGCCGAGAGGAGATGGAGAGAGAGCTTCAGATCCCAGGCAGGGCACGGGTGTCGGCCTACAGGTGAGTGACCGGCGGCGCGGGTTCCCCGGGCGGCCCGGGGGGAAGGCCCGCACACCGCCGTCCGCCGGACCGAGCCTCTCCCAGAAGGTTGCTCTCTGGGAGCGGCTGCCCTTTCATGTGGTCGATGTAAGCTTTTACCGACGATTTGAACACCACGCTAAGATTTGGAAGCACACAAGCATCTTCCAAGGGAAAGCAGGTACAAGCCATACGAAAAGTTGAAATTTCTGTCCATTTAAGGGGAGAAAACTAAGCCGTGCCTTTCTGAAATACTGAACAGCCCCTGAAGGCCTCCCAGCCCGGGTGCTGTGATAAGTGACTTGTGTGTGTGTTTTGTTCTCAACTCCAGAAAGTTTCAGCGTGGTTTTGATTTTATGAAAACTGCGACCTTTCTAATTGCAGCTGAAAATTATTTGATTTCAGGCTGTCCTGGGACTGACGTACCCACCAGTTAAAAAGGGAAAAAAAAAGAGGAATATGTGCTTGGGCCGGGGGGCAAAGGGGGTAGTTCAGCAATACAGTGTTAAATTGTACTAAGGGACATGCTTGGGAACATGATGGAACAGTGTTATTCATGTCTCTTCTAGATACCTGCTCTTTCAGCTGTCAGAAGATATCAGTGAAGATGAGCTGAAGTCTTTCAAGTTTCTTTTGGGGACAGAATTACCAAAATGCAGGCTAAACGCTAAGACTGTAAGAATTTCTTTAATGCTTTTTTTTTTTTTTAATTATTATGATAATCCAAAGAGACATTTGGGTTGCTACTCTTCCTACAGTGTCACTCTTTGTATAGTGAAAACACCGTAAGAAAAAGGATGCAGCTGGAAAGGGATTATAGGTACTCCAGTGCATGTGGGACTTGTCTGTGCTAGGGTTATGTGTAGCCTTTGCAGCAGTGTCACAGCCCACAGCACATGGGCCAGCCCTGTGCCAAGCACAGACACCTTCATGTCCCAGCACCTTATGGGGCTTAGGGGACTCAATGGCTTTGATCAATAAGCACATTCACTCATCTTGCCCAACCGATTTTCTTTTGACTGCTTTCTAAACCATTATCAAACATAGAAAATAACCCACTGTGGCTATTACTTTGTACTTTTGTTCTGTTTATTTCCAAACTCAGAAACTATGGATCTAAGCAGCAGATCCTTACCAAGCCTAAGGCCCAAGAGTGGGACTTTACAAATAGCCTTGTGGGAGCTCCAGCTGCTCTTACACTATGTCAACCTGCAGTTCTGACTGCTGGGAACTTTGTTCTGTCTATGAGAACTCTTGTAGCATTTTCTGGCTTTTCTTAGAGGAGGGACAGTGACCATCTAGTGATAGCTGTTCTAGTAAATCCTTGGGGTGACCACTGTGCTCTGTCACTCACTGTTTGGCAAGAGCTCCTGTACCTTGGGTCACCTTTTGCTTCAAAGCAATCTCTACACCATACTTGCATGGTTATACGCATTTTCGCAATTGCTCAAGATGGTCACTACAGTGATTCTTCTGTTTCAGTTAAGGGCACAAAATAGCAACTGGAAGTCAAATGAATGAAAGCAGTCATTAAAAATGACATTATATATTCCTGTATGATCACCATTAGGTCTCCTGGATTAGATCCTGTTAGACCTCAGAATCTCTGAGCTGCAGAAGGGAAATGACTATGTTTTGAGGAGATGCTTGTACTTACAGTACTTGTAGGTTTTGTTGAACTAGGTTTAATTCACTCAGCTGAGGACTCAATTGAGCTACTGGTCAGCTGGACTGACTCTGTGGGTCACATATGCTGTCAGTACACTAAAGCTTAGGTGCACATGCACATGCTGCAGCTTCCCTCCCAGTGGCAGCATGGATGTGCCCTAAGAGCAAGCTACTTTCTGATTACCCAGACAATGCTCGACGTTTTCACTGAGATGGAGAAGAAGGGGATTTTGGGAGAAGACAACCTAAATATCCTGAAGAGTCTCTGTGCAGAAATTAACCTCGTCCTGCTGAAGAGAATTGAAGACTATGAATTAAACCTATTTGGTAAAACAAAACAAAACGGTCTGTTTCCTGTAGTTAGTCTTGAAGTGACACATAGGTATCATAGAGGACTAATAATGAGTGCTTTTCAGGTGAGGAAGAGATGGTCATCACAGAAGAAGAGAGGGGTAGGACAGGAGGCCCTGAAGGTAATTGAAACTCTCAAAAAATTAATATTTAGATTTTTCACTCTTCAGCTTTTGGACTTTCTACACCACTTGCATCTCACTTCTTTACACAGATGTCTCTCTAAAAACCATTCAAGTATCCAGTTACTAACTGATCACAATACATTTTACTCTCTTTTAATTGATTATCTAGTGGGTTACAGCTAACTGGAACAGCCATTCAACCACAATTCAGTGTTTTCAGAGGGCATTTTTACCCTGGGAGGTACTTGTGGAGATGGAGAATAGGAACAGAGCTTCTCTCCTTTCTCTGGTGCTACATTCTGTACTTAAACTTTTTTGTCTGTATTCAGCCCATGCCAGATGGCGGCCATCATCTGTGACAGCTGATTCTCCTGCCAGTTGGAATGAACCTTTCCAGGTAAGTCAGTTTGTTTCTTAGAAACATCATCATTTGTCTTTGAAGAGATCACCCCTCCATGAGGTGAACCATTATTATAAGCCCAACTGTTAAAAGCGCTGTCTAGAAAAAGAAAAATGCACCTCTCTGTAACATCCGTTATTCGGAAGTTAAGTCACAGGCAGCAGCTGCTGCAGCATTAAAACTTCAGAAACATTTGCAAGGGCAGCAAGGAAGGCCGAGTTTCTTATACCAGGAAATATGCAGGTGGCTGGGCATGGAGAACACAGCACCACATGCAGGCTGAGCATGATGATGTGGGTCTGGGGGGTGGGGATGTTCTGTCATCTGTGCACAGACTCCCAGAGGTGGCAAGGCAGTGTATTGCCAGGTCCTGGCAGCAAAGCTGTATAGAGTGAGCTGCCTGGAGAGAAAGCCAGCTGGCTCTTTACGCTGCTGTGCCACTAGCAAGCGCTGAGAAGCACCTGGAGGAAAGTGCAGTAGTTTCACCATTAGTCTTTCTTTTCAGCAGCTTGAAGTTTACAAAATGACTAGCCGACCCCGTGGAGTGTGCCTGATCCTGAATAATCACAATTTTGCAAAAGCCAGGGAAGCAGTGCTGGAACGAAAAAACTTGAAGGATCGGACTGGGACACATGAGGATGCAGGTACAGCAAACATTAAAGATGAGTTTGCATATCTTCAAAAATAGAAACCTTTTTCTATACTAAAGGGCTGGATTTCAATCTTCGTTTTCTAGGATACTTCTTTTGTAATGGCTGAGTCAGCTCTGTTTGCTGACAGACACTAATCAACTCATCAAGCTTTTACTGGCTGACTCAGAACAATTCACTAACATTTTGCTGTTCTACTGAGTTTACTGCAACCTTAAGCAGCAACCTCAGCCTGGGCTTTACAAGCTAGGCTAGGTTTGTGTCAGCCTTATGCATACTACTTCTAAAATATACAGAATCAGAAACAGATTTGCTGCTGAACCAGAGTTGGGTTTTAGTTGTTTAACATCCAGCTATATTGAAAAAAAAAAAAAGCAATGACCTTGCTATTCAGCAGCCCTGATCTTAGCAGGCTGTCCTGCAGCAGCAGCATAGCTCATTGCAAGTTGTAGGGTCTGTGAGATTGGGTGTATTTGCACTGTCTATGCCAAAAGATTAAAAAAATCCATCAGTGGGCCTTTTCTGATTGAATTGAACTGCAACTTAAGAGTCAGAGTGCAAGGTTTTTCTTCCTGTGACACAGGTGGACCCAAATGAGTAGTTCCTTCTCCTCTTGGGTAAAGCAACTGCACTGCTCAACACCTTTTGAGAAATGAAGGGACGAGCTGTAAAGTGGTTAGGAGAAAGAGATACAGCTTTCCTAACAGTTCTGCACGCTTTCCAGACAGAGGCAATACTAGAGTTAAGGGACCTCAGTAGAGCTATGATTAGTGCTAAGACTACTAGATTCTTTTCAGATCAAGAATGTAACTACCCAGTGTAGCAGGCTTTAAAAAAAAAAAAAAAAATCATTTATCTCTAGAAATGCAATCTGTAATTGCAGAGTCCAACTTTCATATAATGAAATGACTCCAACTCCCCTTCTGTTTACTTTCCAGCGGCTCTGAACAGAGTCTTTAGCAAGCTTCATTTTAAAGTAAAAGAATATAAAGACCTCACCGCAGAGCAAATCCGTGAGACTGTGAACATCTACCGGTGCAAAGACCACAAGGACAAAGACTGTTTTGTTTGCTGTATTATGTCTCATGGAAAAAAAGGCATTATATATGGTGTTGATGGGCAGGAAGTACCTATCCAGGAACTGACCACTTCTTTCACTGGACAGAATTGCCACTCCCTTGCTGGAAAACCAAAAGTTTTTTTTGTGCAGGCCTGCCAAGGTGAGGCTTGCCAGAAAGGCGTGACCATCGAAACAGATGCTGGAGATCAAGATTCTTCTGTAGAAACAGATGCAAGATTTCAGCTCGACTGCATCCCTGCAGAGGCAGACTTCCTCTTGGGCATGGCTACCCTGCAAGATTACGTTTCCTACAGGAGCCCAAGGCAGGGGACCTGGTACATACAGGCATTGTGCCAGCACTTGGAGTACAGCTGTCCTCGGTAACTATGTTTCCATAAGCTTCTTGTTGGCAATACCTGTATTTGCCTTCTGATTGACAGGAGTTGAATTTGGATGCAGAGGCAGATGATATGCACTGGGAGTGGTTACTCAGTGTGAAAACAGGCCAGAGCAACACCATGCAGATTGTTCAAAGCAGTTTAGTTAGCTGCTTTGAAGCCTGTTTAAAGCAGGAGCACTGGTGTAGGTCAAGATACACGAGAACATAATTTTTCTGATGTTAACTGCCTCCCTATTACAAAACATACTTGTGTTTTTGCAGAGGAGAAGATATTCTCACCATCCTGACGGCAGTGAATCAAGAGGTGAGCAGAAAGAGTTGCAAGCAGAATGTAGAGAAGCAGATGCCACAGCCCAGTTTCACATTGAGGAAAAAGCTCATCTTTCCTGTCAACTAAATGGGAGGGTACTGCATGGCGGAGGGAGCTGCAGCAGCCTGGAATTGGCTGGTATCAGCTAAGAATTTGGTAAAATATAACAAGACTTTCAATGTCTGCTCTTACCATAAGAACAAATGTTTTTATTGAAAATACAGCTGAAGACAAAAGCCTTAAAGAAATTAGTGCTAATATTTTTAGACACTTTATACTTGAGAGCATCTCTGAGCTGGTCTCTGATGTGTGGTTTGGTAGCTAAAATACATTCGGTGTCTTTTATGAGCTGTACCACATTTCTTTTGCTTTAGTAAGGTATCTTTCTAATGCAGATTTTAAAAGATAACTGTTACAAAGCCTTCTGTATTTTATGTCTAACTTTTGCAAAATAAAGGGAGGGGCACTGCAAATTTTATAGGAAGTAATTGGCTCACAGTGTGTTTTGTTACTTCTCCCCACCACTTAAAATAATTTATTTTTAGTGTCTTGGTACACCTCAAGGAAAAGTCAAGCACTTGTCTTCCAGCATCCTCATGTTTGAAGATGTCCAGTTATCCTGTGTTCACTTACCTTGCTGATCTTTGAGGCACAGCAGAAGTCATCACTAGATAAGTAAGTCACTAGATAAGCCCCTTACAAACATTTGTATATTGTCCCTGTCATGAGTATGCACACAGAACAGGGAGTTCTACAACCTATGAGTAGAAGTTTTGTTAGTCTCTCTGTTTTGTTTTGAATGAGATGTTCATTCTGTTACAATATAGGCGATTATTTAGCTGAACAGATAGATGTTCACTGGAATTATTTTAAGAGCCTATGTCCTTCCCTGGACCCCTGTGCTGAGTACTACTTCTCTCTTTGGTACCAGTTTGTGTCTGCGAAGGCAGAGAGATTATAGACTGTGAGAATATTAGAACCGTAACAAGTGCCAGACACAGGAAGCAGGTACAGAAATGGGCAAATCTGTGCTTCCACATTCTAGGAGTAATTTTCCAAGACAGTTGTTAATGCTCATTTAGGGATTCATCATGAAACTATTGAGAGTTGTGCCAAAGCAAGGACAGCTCATGTACAGAAGTTTGTCTGTCACTTGGACATGGCTAGAAACGTGCAATCCAAGTGAAAGAAACACATTTTTATTTTTCTTAAATACTGAATAGAAACTGTAAGCAAACAAGCATAATACTCCATGGGCAAAATAATTAATGCAACCTGTTTTACTATGGATTTTCTTCCTAGATCCTCTCTCTCCACACTTCTCAGCGCTTTACCTCTTACAAGTCACCTGTGTTCATCAGCAACTTCCAGTTCTGTGCATACATCCTGGGCTCCCTTCTTCCCCTGCTACACTGACTACCCTGCCTGTCAGGCTGTCATTCCAGCCAGGGATCAGGCAGAGCAGAAGTACTGAACTCCCACAGTTCCCTTTCCCTTAGAGGAGGAGGTTGAATCCTCTTTGGTCTGTGTTGTTGACAGAATTTAGGTGAGCCAACAGATGCTGAAGTCAGAGGCATCTGACTGACAGCATGCTCACATAGACACCTTTTTCCTTAGGAGTCAAAAGGAAAAAGAGCAGCTACAAACAGTTGGCTACACTCAAGGAACTAGTTTCTTTCAGGAGTTCATGGTATAAAATCATGGGAATTTTTCAGCAAGATTTACAGCTTCCCATAAACCAGGTCTTATTAGGAATCTCCTCATATAATGAGTTATGAATCTGATTAGGAATTCTTCATCTGTTAGGAATCAAATCTGTCAGTTACCACTCTCTACCATTAGTCTCCTCATATAAAGCAACTGCCATCCAGCCAATTCACAAGGAACCCCAGCACCTCCATGGACCAATTACTCATATGAAAGAGGCAGGCAGTTCTGGCTCGTGCTGACTTGGAATATTGTCATCATGGTGTCCCTCCCTCCCCTTGGTGCTCTCTTGTTCTCACTTCAGAGTTAGGATTGTACAGATAGATTCTCAGGTAATTTGTCAACCTAAAATCTTAACTCTAAGCACAATTACACAGAATTTTACACAAAATTTTCCCAATACCTGGCTTTTCTTCAGCAGCTGCTCTCTTCAGTAATTTCTGGAAATATTCTTGCAAGCTAATGACTTCAGTGAGCTTCTTGAAGGAGCTGTGAAAGCAATATGTAAGGAAAACACATGAATATAGGTCTTTAAAGCGCTCTCATCTGCCTATTGTACCACTAATGGTTCTGATAACAGTGCAATGAAGGGGACATAGCTTGGTGCTGCACTTCTCTTCAGTTTGGCCGTATTCCCTTCCTAATGACTCAGTTGGGATGAACAGCATTCAGCAATGCTTTAACTAGGAAGGAGTTTTGTTAGCTTGAAATGCATGAGAACTTGTGAGGTTAGTTGAGCCACCAGAAAAACAAAACAGAACTAGATTGTGGTTTGACTTCAGTTAGCTGCTCAGCCTTGAGATAAACAGTGTAATAGGTAAAGCAAAAGTCACACGCACAAGCAAAGCAAACCAAGGAATTCATTCACCGCTTCCCAGTGGGAGGCAGGTGTTCAGCCATCCCCAAGCAAGCAGGGCTCCATCATGTGTAACGGTTACTTGGGAAGATAACTGCCATCACTCCAAACATCCTCCTGCCTGCCTCCTTTCTCCCCCAATTTTATATGCTGAGCATGACATCATACAGTATGGAATATCCCTCTGGTCAGTTGGGGTCAGCTGTCCTGGCTGTGTCCCCTCCCAGCTTCTTGTGCACCCCAGCCTACTTTGCTGGTGGGGCGGTCTGAGAAGCAGAAAAGGCCTTGGCTCTGTGTAAGCACTACTCAACCATAAATCCCTGCATTATCAACATTGTTTTCAGCATAAATCCAAATCAGCTACTAAGAAGAAAATTAACTGTACCCCAGCCAAAACCAGTAGGCAGCTTTTCTGTCTTTCCAATTAATTTAAAAATTTCTGCTAAAAAGCATAGCTTATCTTGGGTTATCCAAATCTAGGCACTGAGAGCTCAACTGCAAGAGTTACAGATACCTTCAACTGGAGACTCCAACCCACAGAAAAGGCCTTATTTGTACTCACTTCTGCATTGTATAAAACACTGTTTAAAGGCCCTTGCTCCTAGGAGACTGTCAAAAGTCTGTCTTTTAGCAGTGTGACTAACTAAAAGGAAAACAAGAAAGGAGCTCAAAGTACTTCCAGATCTCATCTGTGCAGAATCACTCCAGAATTTCTTTTCAGAATTGCCAAAGTCCTATTGATTTAGGTGGCTTAATAAACCTATTTTCTTCAGGAAGCTCTTCCTTGCACCTTCCTCAGGCATGCCTGATCTTTTGTGGTTAGTTCTAGCTCTTTTCCTGCAGCTTCAAAGGGATTACAACTCTCTTCCCTTACTACAGCCAAAGTGCTAGAGAACCAGTGAAAAAAACCCTCCACAAACTCTTACACTGCATTTACAGGTGTGACGATTGCAGAGAACAGTGGGAAGAGAATGTCACCTCAAAATGTCCCACTCACAAGTATCAGCATATGAAGTTCTGCTGAAAAGTCAACTTCAGTCTGACAAGAGTGCAACCCCTTCTTCTTCTAAGGTCAGAAAAATAAGAAAGCTAAATAAATACAGGATACTTTCCATAGGGTAATGGTGGTTCTCTGTTCTTTGAGACCTCATGCACACAGAGGAACCACTACCAGTAATTGTTAGGCTAATTCAAGTAAGAACCTGTTAACTGCAAAACAATGTTGTTCCCAGTCTGTACCACTGAAGGAACTCGGTGTTTTGGGGGAAATGATCAGAACTTTCCAGCCTGAAACATGAGCGCAGGAGCTGCGCTGAAGGTGGCACACGCAGCCCCAGACTGACACGACTGGCAAGAATCAGAGACACCTCTGTGCCAAGAGAACTTCAGTGAGACCCACACAAAGGGAGTACCCTTCAGGGTAAGTAGCTTGGTTTCAATCTCTACCCCCCCATTTCATCACAGAGGGCTGACGTAACATCAGCTACTGAGATGGAAAAACAGCAGTGTTGTTTCTAACACTATAATGCTAGAGGAACGTATCAGCTGCCGTAAAACAAAAAAGAGAAAAAAAAAAAACCCAAAACAACACAGACACACAAAACCCCCAAAGTACCGGAAAATGAACACATTCATTTAAAGTGAGGCTCACATTCAAATACTCTTGTTGATGGGCTATTCTTCATTTATGAAGTTTTTCATTCTTAAGTAAAAGGCTTTTCAAAGTGCAGCAGAAGGTACTCTGTAAGCATTCTGTTCTGGGTTTAAGGATCGCACATTTACTGTGCAAAGTCAGAACTGCAGCACAGCCCAGTGCAGCCTGATCAAGTTTTTACATCAATTTCTCAGCTTTTACAGCCACCATTTGGGCAGATACCAACTCACTAAGCTTGTGTACAGTATAACAATCACTAAATTTTAGCCAAAAAAAGGCCTAATTTTAGATTTATTATAGAATACTGTAGTATAGAGGATGACCTCTGGAACAAACTACACAAGATGACCAATATACTGAAAAATGGCATGTTATACATGTTTATTATCAAATTTACATTCCACTACGAAACAACAGTAAGTGCAAAAAGCAGATCAAAGAAATACTATGAAATTCCCAGATTATTCAAACATTGTGTGTAATCCCCTCATGTAACAGCCAAATGAGACCCAAACCCAATATTCTCCTTCCCTCTCTGCTGCTGATTCCAGTAGACTTTTAACTTTGACCACATGTAATTTGAGGATGCAGGTATCACTGAGTTTATCAAAACCAGTGAAACTAGAAAGCTATACATTTGTGCTTGGTTTAAGCCAACCTGAATAGAAGTAAAAAACTACAAGAATTTCCTTGAAACTTTCAGGAGCATGGTAAGTTCCTGCTTTCTAGCATCTATTTTTGTCTCAAACCTGCAAGATAACAGAACCCTTCTGCAATGTAAGTCTCCATTCCTTCTAGTTCTACTTCCTGCTCAACCAAATCACACTTGTGCAGGATCTCAGCTATCTTAGTCATGCGAGTTGGTTTTCTCTCTTACGGGAGGCAACAGAAGCCAAATCGGTTCCTAGCATGACAGCAACTTTTAGTATGGTCTCTGAAACACATATATTACTTAGAAAAGTTTATCTTCTAGGTTTAAGCACAAAATAATAAATTTGGAAGGAGTACCAATTTCCCTGTTGCTGCAAGCTAGGCATACATATACAAAATGCACATGACCATCCAAAGGTATGAACGCATGACAGCATTTCAATGACACTGCACCACAGCCATTGACACACTGGATAAACACACAAACACAATGGTATACAGATTCTTCCATTTTCTTCTTCCCTTGTGTGAAGTATCTGATGATACATCATCCTACAGAAAACAAACCAACTAACCAACCTCTCGACATACCCATAGTATTGTTTGAACTGAACCAGTTTATACTGTTGGGCTATGGAATATGGAAGCGTCCCAAAGAGAAATATGCATTTAATTAATGTGCTTCTAGATTAATTTTAAATGAAACCTGGTCTGCCAAAGGAATTCTGATTTAGCTGATTTGGTGGTTCTGCTAACAGGCAGAATGATCTGCGTTGGCTGGCGTTACCTAATGAAGCTAGTTAGAAACACTGTAATACCTTAAAAAAAAAAAAAATTTGTAACTTGCATGTATTCCTGTAATAAACACACATAAAATGGACATACTTTTGACATACTGTACACTTCTCTGTTGATACCAAACTGCCTAATCTTTTGGTAACTCATTCCTGTTGTTTCCCTAGAAGTTGCACAGACAGCAGACAAACCTGTCTTAGTTCACTGGAGAGCAAAATTACCTCCTCCTGCTCCTTTCACTCTTACCTATTTAGCTAGGCAATACCCCATGCACAGCTAAGTACATACAAACATAAATACTTACATGAAGAAATTAAATATTTTTATTTAAAAAACAAAGTTAACCCGTATATAGTATTTTAAATAAAATTCACCTTTGATAAGTGTAAGATTTTGCTTAGAGAGCAAAAGGCAACTCCAGGAGTTCCTGAATATTTCTGTGCGCTGCTGACAGACAAGTTTCTGCTAAGAATCCCTGTGCAAGTTTGAAGTGGTTACTCCTTTTCCTTTTACAAAAAAAGACTGTTGCATCAAAGACTCATCACAAGATCTATAGAACGGCAAAAGCAGAAAGGCCACATTACAGATTTCCTACAAACCAGGCTAAGAAGCTTTCCTTTCCTGCCCTATTCCGCTCAGCCCTGCGGCAACAAGGGTGCTGACTATGGTGGATGTGCCTGATGGCAAACGCAAATCAGTGTTATTATACTGATGCTTCACACCACACACCCAGAGAGATACCAACTATGTCCCACATACACTAACAAGCAAGGTAAACTATGACTGTTTTATCTAATTGTGTGGAAACTAAACTTTAAAATAATTTTAAAATGTTGAGAGTCAGTTTGAAAAATTACACAATGATTAAGAACCTGCTTCCATTCAGGTCACTAGCAAAGACCCATTCCTCTGAGGAATTCTGGGTAAACTTTTTTCCTCTTTAAGTTACACTATAAATCTATTGTAGATTATTCAGTTACGACTTGGACAGGAAGGAATCCAAAAGCAGCATGGGCAATAATATTTTGCTGATTACCACTCAGAAATCAGATTTCTAAAATAGACTTCTCTTTTGAGATGGAAAGCCTGTCTCACCTTTGTTCAGAATTAGGTTCAGGACCACTCTCCATCATTAAAACACGGGATTTCACTGTAGACAAAACTCATTTATGGTCATTCAAGTACTACAATGAACAGTAGTTTTCAATCTTCCTGTTTCTGAATATAGACTGGTAAATTTTGCTGTTAATGAAATGTTTTAAACAAAATCCTAAAAGCAGAAATAAGTGAATGAAAGGCCTGAAGTTTACTGCAGAACTCTCAAGTATACAGAATGTCTACCTGTCAAAAAAAGAGTCAGTTTACCGAATTTCTGACACTTGTCTTAAAGTAAATGCTCTCCACTTTATGTCAAATACAAATAAACCCTGAATCAAGCACCTAGGTTTTATTTCCTTTTGCAACATTGAAATGTGCCTGAGATTTTGGTTGGGTTTTTTTTTTTTTTCTTTTTTTTTGTATGTGCAAAAATACCCTCATCTAAAAAGATGCACAGCACACTTTGGAAAGATTTCTTAGCTTGAAGTTTTCACCCAAATACATACTTTTTTGCCTCTTAATTCTTATTCATTGCACCTTCCTCTGTGTGCTTCAGAAGCTCTGGGAAGACATTAACTTCTGTTAATACTGCACTAGCACAATTGTACTCTTTCAAAATATAAATCCTGACCACCAGTTTCTATGCTTGTAAACAGAAGTATTGTTTTCTTACACAGAATTAAAAGTTCTCTCCCCTGCTTCTCAAAGTGGGAGGGAGTTCGAAAGAGTACAGTTTCTGAAATGGAAAATACAAGAATAATTTAAAAAAAAGTCCCACTTTTTCATATTTGCTTGCTACAGAGAGGAACTTGGACCAATAATGCTGGTCAGACTGACTGTTAATTTAGTATTATATTTAAATGATACAGTCTGACTGCTAACAACTAGTAAAATACTATGGTTGTATGATGGAAAAAATAGAACAGCACCTGCAAGACAGTTCTACACATACAGTTTTAAAGGTTAAAATACTGAAAATGTCTACAATGGTATTTTATTTTTGCTTAAGACAGATGCTGAAGGGGGTCCCAATACTAAGCTTTGGTTTCTTCTTTCTTATCTTCCACAAAAGCTCTCTTTCGCAAACCCACACAATGTTCTTTTTCTCCTTGATCCCAATGCTTCTCTCTCTCCCATATCTTTAACATGCACATGCCTTCTCCAACTCTTCTGTAACACACCGAACGATGCCTGTACTGGATGCTCATCCCTTGTGTATTATTAACTATGCTAGAAGTCAATCATTTTTCAGACCAGTCAGTCCTCCTTTAGGATATCCATTTTTGATGACTCTGTGGAAACTGGCGCTCCCAATGCTCCAATCATGGCTGGAAGACTCTGGTTTCTTCTCAGTCCTGCCATTAAGTTGCTACCTGCATTTAAAAACACAGCAGAGCCCTGCCTCTGCAAGCTGACCTCTGGGCCCTGATTCTTCCTGTGGTCCTGTTTCTCAGGGGGCTTGATCACCCTGGCAATACCCAGCCTCTTCAGCCTGTCCACTAGATTCATCTTCAGCTGGCCTACATCAGGAGCATGACGGGAGGGCTTTAGGCCATACATTTCTTGCAAGAATGTTTCTGCTGGTCGAGAAGCCAGGAAATTTTCTGAGTGATGCACTCGAGGCTCAAACGGTGGAGAGGAAGGACAAGGTGAACGCAAGGGAGAATTTGGTGGAGTAGAAGGAGTAAGGAGAGTTCGAGGGGGCTGTAGCAAAGGCAGTTTTTCTAATACAGGGCTATCATAAACCTTGGCAGAGATGCCTCGTTCTTGCAAAAGTTTAGCCAGACTGCTTGTGCTGCTGAAGGTAGTGGTTGAATCTCTTCTGTTGGTGAGAAATTCTCCAATACTAAGGCTGTAAGACACGGCTGGAGTGCTCACTACTGGGTTTCCAATACTGCTGACAGTATTTCCAAGTGAAAATGGGGCACCCATGGAGCTGAAATAAAACAAAAATGAAAGAGAGAAGATATACACATTAGACATCTTTACACCTGCTCTGCTCTGTATTTGCCTTTCAGTATACAGAAGGCTCGAGAAAGTAAACTATTGCTATTAGCTGTGACAGTTTCAGCTTTAGTAGATTCAGAATTATTGTCCTGCAAAATATTTAGAAGACACTACGTTGACAGAGAGGTTTTGGTGTAAGTACCAATAAATTCACCTTCTGTGTTCACCCTGTACTGTATTAGATAGAATATCAACACAGATGTCCACTAATAACTTAGGTTAAAAAAATAACGACACAATTGAGAAAAAAAAAATCTGGTAGTTTTTTTTTTTTTTAAATAGGTATACAATACAAGGCATTTGCTATTTAAGAGTATGAATTTACTTCCTTTAAGTCACCCTAACCTATTTTAACTCTCACTGTACAGAATTTCAAGTTTCCCCTTTGTAATTACAACTTATTTGTATGAGTAACATCCTATGTGTCCGCCTAGCTGCCTTGGTATTTTTAAATCTGGTCCACATATCAGAAACAAGGAAGCAACTGTTTAATACTATGCAGCAACTCTTAGGATGTCAGCAGTCATCATACCTGGGAGTAACTTGAGTGACATCAGATGGGTGAAGGATCCTACAGGTAGTAAAGGTAAACGTGGAATTTGTGGAAGACAGACACTTCCCTGGATTTGAGGCTGCAACATGGAGAATTTACATCCATTGAGGGTAAAAATAAAGACAGGTAAGGACTAATCAAAGCAACGGTTAAGACAATGTTACTGTCACGGGGTTTTTTTGGGGTTTTTTTGGATAAAGAATAAAGACAGCAAAATACAGCACTGTTGCAAGGCCAAATACTTTCCAAGGAGAAAAAGACACTAAAAAAAAAAGGAAAAAACACTAACCATGCTTCTTACCAGTGAGTGGTACTACTGCTGAAGTAATAGGTGGCAGGAAAATCCCTGCCACTGGCTTTGTCTCTGTACATTTCTTTTCCTCCAGGAAGGACTGTTGCACTTGAAAAGTTATACCTCCTTCACCTTCTTCCTCATCATCCTCCTCCAAGTCAGAGATGTGGTACACCATATCATCAGACAGAGGGGTAAAACCTTTTGTAACAACACCTGGTCTTGGGTCAAGAATGGTGCCCAGGTTGGGTCGAGCAAGCTGCTGCCAGTGAAACAGAGTCTGAGATCCTGGTGTGACAAAACAGAAGAGTCTCAGTATAATAGTTGGTGACGGCTCTGAGTTACAAGAATTCATGATCAAAACAACTCCAGCCAACTGTTGCCAACACTTTAATACACATGGTACACTGGGATGGCAATGCCAAGAAAAAGCCTAGCACTTAGCACCATATAAGAAAGCCAAGTAGAAAGTGATACTGATGAGCTAGTTGGCACGTAGCCTACCAAATACTAGTATTTCCTCATATTGCGTATTTTACCTAGCTATACACACAACAACATGGATTAGTTGGCAAATTAATGTAAAATCCTTTTCTGCTGATGAGAGAAGGTAGATCGTCCTGGACCTATTGAAGCAAGTCCAGAGGAGGGCCACAAAGATGCTCAGAGGGCTGGAGCACCTCTCCTGTGAGGACAGGCTGAGAGAGCTGGGGTTGTTCAGCCTGCAGAAGAGAAGGCTCCAGAGAGACCTTACAGCAGCCTTCCAGTTCCTAACGGGGGCCTACAAGAAAACTGGAGAGGGACTGTTTACAAAGGTATGTAGTGATAGGACGAGGGGTAATGGCTTTAATTCTTCACTGTGAAAGTGATGAGACACTGGAACAGGGTGCCCAGAGAAGCTGTGGATGTCCCATCCCTGGAAGTGTTCAAGGCCAGGTTGGATGGGGCTTTGAGCAACCTGGTCTAGTGGAGGGTGTCCCTGCCCATGTTAGGGGGGCTGGAACTAGATGATCTTGAAGGTCTCTTCCAACCCAAACCATTCTAAGGTTGTATGATCCTCTTACCTTCAATGGGTTTGACAATTTGCAATTTTTCTGGTAGGAGGACACGGAGATTACTAGAGCTGGCAGAGAGATCAGTGAATTCTGAGTTTGTACCCAGGGAAAAACAGCTTTCTGTCGGTGTACTACAGCCACTAGCCCCTTCTTTCTCCTCAGCCAGCAAATGCATTTTTCGCTCCCATTCCTCCTCAAAGAACTGTTTCTCACTCAGGTAGTTCTGATGACGGAGGGAGAGCCTGTGCAGAGCTGTGACTAAGTCATTGTCTCCAGGGGTTCCCGGCTGACCAGTACGATGAGTGTCTCTGTAAGAAACATCAAAAGTATAATAGATATTAAGACCATTAAATTAACTGTTTCTCTCTTACACAGCAGAGGTCCAGTCTGGATTTAGTTTTGGATCAGTTAGTTTAGAAAGAAGATTAACAGCCTCTGTTGCCTACTTCAAATTCTTCTCAGAGCTGCTCCTCTGGGTCATCCGTGTGTGGCTCTCCAACTGGTGTACACCAGACTGGAAGGGCTTTGCTGTCATGACAACACTTGACCGATTAGATCCAGGGATTGGCAGTGGGGCAGGAAAGGAAGATGAGCGGCCACGAGTTACATTAGCAACCTTGACAGTATCAAATATTCGTTTCTGTTGACCCCTGTATAAAAGACAAGCAAACAAATGTGGTTTTCAGAAGCATTTTGAAAAAGATATAATAAAGAAAAAGCTCTGTACAACAGACTTTAGAAAGTCTGCAGAGACCTGACTAAAAAAATATAAGCCCAGAAAAACAGTATTGGCTAAGACGCTCATCTTTTCAGGAGTGCTGCTCTACTAAATACCAGAATTAACACTTCTACCTGAAGGACCTGAACCTCTATTGATAACCACTTGAGAACACTCAGGAGCATACATTTTATCTATTTATTAAATATATGCTCCTGAAAGCATATATAAAACTCACTACTTCTTGCTCAGAAGTAAAGGCTCCAGGAATAGGTCTTCAAGGCTTTGGAAACTGTTATCAGTCTTTCAACTATAATTTCATCTGCTGGAGAATTTTTCTATAGGTGTTAAAAGAGATAAAACTAGTGCTGTGCATCAGAGAATTTGCATCAGAAGTCTCACAAATTAAAGAATGAAGTAACATCCTTTTAGCAAATTCCCACCTTCCTTATAGAATCAAATAAGAATCGTAGGTTTCAAAGTTGAAAAGATTACAAAATACTACAAAGCTTTTTTCATCAACTTATGTAGGAAAAACTTACTATAGAGGGAACGTTCACATTTATAGATTTCCAGAAATCAGTTTTCCCTTACTTAATACAAGCATATGGAAAAAATACCAAAATAGCACATAGAGGTCTGAAAACATACTTTTGCTTTGAGAGAACAGATTCATCACGCTGACTCAATTCCTTCCGCATTGTCCCTTCAATTTCTGCTGCAAGGGAATCCTAGAGAAAAACGTAAACCGGAAGAGTGGACAAATTAGACTCAAGCCTTCCTCCTAACAATTTTAGCAGAAAACATCTCTCAAAGAATACTCATTTGTTTCCCCTGTATCAGTGTGTTTCGGACAAACCCTTCAGTCTCTGAAGGGGAGTTTGCCACCATAACTACACCTATGCATAACCAGTATGGGTTCAGTTTTCATTAGCAACATCTGCTTTTTCTTGGTACTCTTTATGTTGGTTTCTTAAGCTACACTTGGAAAAGCACTTCTTACAAGGCCAAACATGTACACAAGGGATTCTGTATATACAGAACGATCAACCAAAACCTGAAAAATGCCCAGCACAGCCCGGAAATTTTGGGGAGTACATATGTACATCAGAACATACCTTGACACTAGTAAGAGGAGGAAAATAAATGCTTTTAACTTTTTTCCATTGGTTTAGTCATCTCTGGCAATTAACCTCAGGTCATGCATTTCTGATGATGCTTCAAGTTTAATCTCACAAGGACATAAAATTACATCATAAACTACATAAAGGAAGAAAAATACTCTTTGAACTCTTGAAAAGATGCTTTGTTTCTTAAAGAAACACTGTCAAGTTATAAAATTCATATCAACATTGAAAAATACACTAGCACAACTGACTGAGCACTAGCTGTAGAGCATGCCAATTCCCATATTTAATGGAAAAGGCATATAAAGAGGAAAAATAATTTTAATACCACAATATGGCAAGTGAATCATTAGTTTCCTAATACATAAAATTCTCAAAAGTGTACACATTAAAGAATTGAAAAAACATTAGATCAACTCCTTTGCCCTCTACAAAATAGTTCCTGCTGCAGCTCCTGTAATGGTTGTTTTACTCATATAGTTGTATGCTACTACAGGCCATATGTGCCAGTAGGTGTGTGCCACGCTAGCAGTATTCATTACCACAGGAAACGCTCCACATGACTGGGGGTGGCAGAGACAAGCAATAGAGCTGGCTCTGCTGCGCAGCAACTTCACTTCTTCTTGTGATTCATGCAACATCCCCAGACACTCTGCATTCCGATCTTGCAACTCATGTAGCTGAAAGAAAAAAAAAGACATCACGTGATACCAATAAGCTTCAGAGAAAAGACAGAATGAAACTAACTCCTACAGAAACATATATCGACTGATTTAACACTAACATTTTTCCAACTGTACGGCACATGTCAACATCTGGAATGGACAATGGCCAGCATAGTACCTGCACCGATTTTAGCAGTGAAGCATGAAGTCCAAATTAAGACTCAAAAGAGGAAAAAGTATGATAAAATGCAAAGGAAAATACATTGAAAAACTCTGCAAATACATCAACTGCTGATGCACAAAGAGAACTTCCTTAAAATCTAGTAAGCTACAGTATTGTTGATGTAATCAACATTCACACTAAACCACTCTTTCTCGTAACTACTAAGAATAGTAAGACCTCCCTACTTGGAATACCTTCCTTGTCTTTCATATTCCTGTGAACGACAAAAATATTTATTCTTTTCCTTCAATCATATGACTCCAACCACAATGAAAAATGAAAAACCCTACATAATTAAAAAGCAATAGTTCCCATTCTCTCTTAGTTTTCTTTCTCTTGTATTCTATTCCAAACATTTATCCAAATGTGTATGTATAGAAGCCGTAAGTACCTCTGCTGTCAGTTGTCTCTGAGCATCTTTAGAAGCTTGTAAGTGAAGTTTCAGCTCCTCCTTTTCAATCACATGCTGAAAGCACAAAAAGGTGCTCATCATTTTCTCAGCCGATTTTCTGAGATAGTTAATCATCTGCCATACTTTCCTGAAACAGCCACTCTCTTGCAGTGTAACTGCCAGCTTGCAAGTCAATTTTTACCTGCTGTAAGCACTGGTGTGCACATGCATGCACACACACCTGCACGCGTACTCTCACCTCTTTGATTTTATGTTGCAGATCAACAATCTGAGACAAGAGGGATGAGATCTCTTCCTGGTAGCGAACTAATTCCTCACTCTTCTCTGACAACTCCTCTGTTATTCTGGAAATTTGAGCATTTGTTTGCCCTACAAAACATAAAAGGAACTTAATAGAGAGCTTTTCCCAACACATGACATAAAAAACAACCCAAACCCAAAACCTAGAAAAGATCACTGAAAGTCAACGACAATCTGCAAAATGACCAGTACTGTTAGGAAAGCAATTCATAGTACTTAAGAGTAGGTGCCTTAGAACATCCATAAGGGAAAGATGGGGAGAAGAGAGTTAACTTCAAATGCAGGTGTAACATATTAAGAGCTAAGAATGCAGAACCTGAAATATGTATCACTGGTATATGAAATGACCATAATAAAATCCAAGGTAAGCTGCAATAAACAATTTCAAATGACATACTGGCTCTCATGGCCAAGGCCAGACTTGGAATATGCTGAAGAAGCCAGGTTCTGGATTGATCTTGTTATTAACTACCATTCTCTGTAAGCAAAGGCATTTTGTCAGACCTCGTCAAGCATAACATACACCTATTCAGCTCTGGATTCTGCTCACTATCTAGTCCCCAAAGATCCACTGCATACAATTTCCAGTTTCTTTTTTCCTTTGAGCAAGCATTGCATCAAGTGAGCTGACAAAACAATTCAAGAAGCCAAAATATTTTTATGTAGTTAGTATTGTTTGTATACTTGCTCTGAAGCTAGAGCAAAGACATAATAAACTCTGATCAATCTCGCATAAAGGTCATAAATTTAGTTGTTATTGTACCTCACAGATCTACTGCAGAACAAAGTCCTGTCCATGCGCCTGTCGACATTTAAACTCACAGTCAGATACCTTTTTCCTGAAGACACAAATTTTAAAGCTGCAGACTTAGACATCCTTTGGGAGTGGATTCCTTCTGTGAGTCTAAATTACCTAGCATGCCTACATGTGCTATAGAATTGGACAAAATGGAACTCACAGACATCCTTATTGAAGGAAAATAGGAGAGCTTATATGAAATAACTTCTATTTGCGAAAGACATATTTTCTCAGAGGGAACGGAGTAAATTAACAACCAATTATGTATCAATTTGTAGTATCTTTGTCATCTGGAAGAAGAAAAAAAAAATCAAGCAGCAACCCCGTCTTCTTTACGGTGGTGAATAGAAAAAAAATAATCTTAAAATATTAGCTTAAGGTTATTATGCACAAAGGAAGTAGCACACATCAAATGACTACAGATAAAAAAAATTGTACACCAGGTTACTCTATCACCACACACACAAAAAGATTGTTCCTTATTGTTTCAGAATACTTAATGTGCATTTGTATAAGAGTAGCTGTAATTCTTTGCAAATAAGTAGTCCCCAAAGCAAATATGGACACCTGTTCTAGACAAATTAAAACACTTGTCATTTTAAATGCTTTATTTTTAAAAGATATATTATGAATGAAACTAATGTGTTCATAGATATATAGTACTTTAGAATGAGCATTTAAGAGTCTATGCACTGATACATTTCAGCGTCAAGTATGCTGCATACTCTATACAAGAACTATACTTTGCTGATTTTCCAGTGTCTGTAGACTTCAGTTTAGGAGGTTTACAGATATTAGATTTTGTATTCATTCTCTCTCTCTAAACACAGTACACATACCTGAATGACAGAGTGAAACCTGACGAAATACAGGAACAATTTTGCACTTGGGTAAAGAGTAAGACTCAAATAATTGGCATAAATTACTGAAACTCCTATTTTGATTCAGGTATAACTAAGGTGTAGGCACTAGGTATTTCAAATACCATTTTGCCATTGCAAGATACAGCCTGGATACTCACGTAGCTCTTTGACACAGTCATTGACCAGCTGCTGTTCCTTCTCTTCATATGTAATAGTTTCTGTCTTCAGATGGCAAGCCTTCAAGAAAATTATTGGTATTCCAGTTTCAGTTTATCTATACAAAATGTTCTAAATTTTTATTTCTGAAGTTCTTGGAACAGAAGAGTCTCCCCTCTATCTATCTTTATAATTTCCGTGCACCTGGTCATACTTCCTAACCATTTTTTCCACCATAACCTGTTTCTCTGAATTGTATAGGTCTTTTGAGTGGAAGACACACAGACACAGGAACAAAACCTGACCTCTCATCTCTAATATAAAATTGTTGCAAAAATACGTAATTTGGTAGGGTAAGTAAACCAACACAGTAATCAGAAGTAAGCAACTGAATTTGCTTCAAAACTGCTTAAGGCAAAGAAATCTTGAAAACTGAATGATGTTAGCCAAATGTTTTACAGCACTGAAAAGCTCTCAGTAGAACAGCTTTTCTCCATATTTACCAACTAGTCTATTTAGACGGTAAATTTTCTGGACCAGAGACCAAGTATTACAACAGGTCTAAACAACATCGAGCATGCTAGATTCCCACTTTTGTTTCAGTTGTGAGGATGATAATATTAAGCTTTGCACAGATAAGTCTTCTATATTCAGCACTGTTTGCCAGTAAGTGACTCACCATAAAACTTAGTAAATGGGTTTAAAGATTACCCAAACAAGTAGAAGTATAGCTACACAAGTGCAGGCAAACACAGTTCTTTACACAATGCTGTCACATGAAAATATTTTAAAAACCCCAAATATAGGCTCAATATGATTGAGGCTATTTCAAGTCAGTGAAGGTTATGTTACATTACAGAATGATAGCAGTCTATTTTCAACTCCATTTTTTCACACTGAAGTAGATTAAATTAATCCCTGGTCTGTAAAGTTCTTCAATCATATACGAAGTTAGAAGCATAATACAAGCAGTCTGATCTTCTCTCTCTTTTTTTTTTTTTTTCTACAGCACTACTGAACTATCCATTTGGTATTAGGGAGTTTTAGGAAGGATGTGCATCTCAGGATGAATATTTTGAAGACAAAACAAGGGGAAGAGTATATTTTATTCACATTAAAGGAATCTAGTTTCTGTTCTACTGCTGTAACAAGCTTATATTGGGAAAGGCTCACATAAGAAACAAAACAAAAACCACACACAAAATAACCCCACACACTTTTCTTACAAGCAACACCTCCCTCTTCTTAAAAGCAACAAAAGAACTCACTTTTAACCAATTTTACAAGTTCCACTCTTCACTTCCGAAGAAGAGACATCGCATCTGTAGAGATTCCAGCTGCTGTTGGTTCCATGACTTTTATAGCTATTACTTTGTCTAGCCATTTATCATCATAAAGGCACAGTGCCTGTATTCATGTTTTATACACGACAGAACAACTAAAATACAAAGACTAATCACATAGTCAAAACTAAGTGTGTCTTTAAAAGAATTTGTGTAGAAACTTATTAACCCTTAATATTGAACACAGGCTGACAAAAACGTAATGGCAACACAGCGGAATTCCAAAAATACTACTACTAATTGCAGCCAGATTTACATCAAAACAGGTCACACAATCTTGAGGGCCTGATGGGTCCAAGTACTTTTACTGCATGCTTACATACGTTCCCATATTCTTTCATATACCATAAAGGCATTGAAGAAGGACTACTAGAGCACTCTGGAGATAATGAGGACTAGTGAAGGAAACAGAAGGATGTGGGGAGTGGAGGGAAAGTGTTTGGGTATGATTTGTATATGGCAATACATAGTCATAGTCTTCAAGAGAAACCCAGATGATGGATTTTTTTTTAAACCATCCTCATTCATTATTCCATCCTGTGATTTCATATCCAGCATATACGGTATACACTGTAAGTTGGATATACCTTTGATCGGAGAGCAAGGTTCTCCTCTTCCAGCTCTCTGAGTTTATCTTGCAAGACATCCAGCTGCAACAGATCATGTGATACATTGAAAGACTCATTGAAACGAAGTGGTGTGGAACAGCTGGAATCTGTTTCACTCTCCTCAGAAGCAATTGAAACGATCCGAAGCAGGTCATCCTTCTTTGACAGTTCATGCTGCAGCTGGTTAACCTATGACAAAAGAAGATCACCAGCTCGTGAAATATACTTTAGCTATACAATATACATATACAGTGTATTATTTATGCAGCCTCTTGGAATATCACTGCTCCAGTCTAAAATGAGATTAAAAAATAGCTCACACATCATGATCCATTTATTTATCTTTGCACAGGAGATTAAATCTCCATTTATTTTATAGGAAGTTCACAAAATCATTATTTTAACACTGTAAGGGAGACTGAAAATTCAAGATAACACAACAGTGGAAACAGAACCTACTTTTTTAATGGTTGACTTCAAAATAATTTTTCGGCTGCTTTGATACGTTTACATTTTAACACGCTAACTGTCATTTTGATTATGGCCATTTTTCTGAACTGTAACTTCCTGGAGAAAAGGACTGATAGACATCTAGTTATATGTGTAGACTGGTACCCCCCAGCCTATACATTAAGTGAACTGTAGGACAAATAAAAACAAGGAGAGAGACAGATCTCACTTAGATAAATTCTATTTTGCATATCTAATTTTTTATATGAATACATACATTTATGCTGTCCTACAGCTAACTGTATATTTTTCTTACCAGCATACTATTTTATACAAGCAGCTGAATTCATTTCACTGTAACTTAGACTACATCTGTTGACCCCAGTGTTAAACACCTGGGATACTTCATTGTTTGTCAACTATTTAATTCTTTTTTAAGAAAGAAAAACAAAGAAAAAGATTAGGTCAAGAATCTGTGCTTAAAGAAAAAGATTAAGATCTTGAGCAGAATTATTTTTTCATTATACTTTATTATGTCACATTTATTTATTTATCCATTCAATTATTTCTTCTTAGTGTAAGCACGTCATTAAGCCAGCTCATTTTCTGGCTGTTTCCTCACCTCTGAAGTCATTACGTAGCAGGTCATGTCAGATAACAACTACTTGTTTTGACTTAGATTATTAGATTCTTAGTTTAATGGCAGGATATCAGACTGATTGTTAAAACACTTTGAAAATGCAATCCTTCTAGAGATATATCCCAATAATACCTAATATTCGCATAATTTCTCAATAATTACAACACGCAGTCTTCCAAGTCAATTCTTGGACTGAGAAAGCTGATTGAACAATTAGGAGAATGACATCTGAGTACACTTCTGTACTTGAGAGCAGCAATCACCTGCTTTCACAATGAAATTCACTTATTTCTATTAATCCTCTTACCATCATCATAAAAAGAAAAAAGAAGGGAAAAAAA